>MU853774.1:136470-391865 GCA_033297225.1 Diplogelasinospora grovesii | reverse complement strand
ATTTGCGATTCCTTTCATCTATTTTGGCTGCAATTTGCTTGTGTAGTGGATGGTGGTGTGTTGGGTGGGCTGGTTTTGCGGTGCGCTTTTTTTTTGGCCGGGGTGATTGTGTAGTGATGCACACAGTGCAGGGCGGATGTTACTGTGCGGAGAATACAATCCATACATTGTGCAATCATAGTGATGCCTTTTGCGAAAGGGAGTTTATACTTTGATGCTTCCTCCAAAACTAAGTCCACAAATCAAGTCCATCAAAATCGAGAGATTCAAGTCAGATTGTACATACTTTCTGTAAGCCTTCTCAAAGCTTAGCAATACCAACTCACTAACACTTTCTCAGACTGCGAGATGGACATGACTGAAGATACAGAGGAGCAAGCTGCGAAAGAGCAGGGGCTGTCAGACTCGGTTCAAAAAGTCCAGACACTCCTGAAAGCAAGAGACGACACGTCAAGATTCGTCGGCTTGGCAGTCCTCAAATCAGTCCTAGACAACTCTGCAGAGCTCAGAAACGACCAAGATGCCATCTGCTCGCTGTGGGGATCCATCCCACCCAAGTTTATCGACCGGCTACTGCGGACCGGGTCATCTCAGAAATCATCGTCTGGGAAAGACGGCAACGCAAAGGATATGCTCGACCTAGCAGTATCAGTCCTCCACACCTTTACTGCCCTTTTGCCGGATACCGCGAAGTCAGAAGATCGGCTTGTCGGGCGGATTCCACAGTTGGTGTCATGTCTTGTACAATGGTACGTCCACCTCCCCCTTTTCCCCCCCTACCTCTACCGCATATTCACATCTGTTTAGCTCAGACGATACAACACGGTTGGTCCTAGAGACGTTAGCAGCTCTCGTTTCCCAACCCGACGGCGCCCGGGTGTTCATGTTGTCAGTAGACGACGTTAGTCCCCTGACCGAGATGGCCCCTTCTCAGCCTCTAGTCCTCGACATATTTGGTTACGCGTGGCTGAACTACTCCGTCACCCTCACCTCCCTTAGTACCACCCCCAACGACACCGACAGCATCACCTCCTTCCGGTCCAAGTTAGACAGCACCATCGGCGCCCTCGTATCCTCCTTTAAAGGGACAGACGCAGTAACCCTATCCTTCCTCGGCCGGGTCCTCCCCAGCCTCACCCCAGCCCTTCCCCAGAATCCCAGCTGGATCCCCCAGTTGATCAAGTTCGTCCGGAACCTGGCAACATCCCGCCCCAACGCCGCCGCCCGGACAGCATACACCAACCTCGCTGCTGCCCTTTTGGAAACCTACCCCTCCACCGTCCCTCCCCTTCTATTCTCCGACCCCGCCTCCTCCAGTTCCAGTTCCAGCACGCCCGATGACAAACCATTTTCGTACCTGTTCATCTCCCTTTTACTAATCGACATCCGCGCGTCGTTACCCACTCTGCTCTCCCACCTCAACTCCCCTACATACCCCCAGCACTCCCAACATCTATCCTCAGCATTCAACATCCTCTCCCAGTTCATCGGGTACCTGATACACACCCTCGACTCCTCCTCCCCCTCCTCGTTAGTTCCGTCCCCGGATTTACTGCTCAAGCTCCGCAAGTCAATCTCCGAAACCATGAGTCTAACAATCGAGTACCTCCGAGACCGTTGGGACGGCGCAGTAGCCGGCGCGATGGGCCTGCACCCGGACGCAATCGCCACCCCAGCCAAAACCTCCACCGGATCACACCTCACCCTCAGCTGGGACTCCCAATCACTACACAGCACCGTCCATAACGACCCCTTGATACTTGCTGCCATACGAGCGCTAGCGATCTGGTTACGGGAGGACGACAACGACCTCTTGCGGAAAGAAGCCGCCGGTCTGATGGACATGTTCGCCGAGCTCTACCGCACCTCTTCCGGTAGTACTGCCGGCCTTGATTTCCGCCGCCCAATCCTCGTCGCCCTTGAAGGTTTGACCGCCGATGAGGTTGGTGTGGAAGCACTCCTGACGCACTCAGGCTGGGAGACACTTACAAACGACCTCACAAACATACTCCTCCAGTCGAGCTCGACAGGTGTAGCGGGTGTTGAAGGGGTGGCAGAGGCAGAGGCAGAGGCAGCCCGCGGGATGGAAATCGTACGGATACTGCTGCCGATCGTGGAAGCGGAAGACGAAATAGGCGCGCATAGAGAATCCTGGATGGATCTCGTCACGCACACCGCTGCATTCAACCTCCCTGATGACAACACACCACCCGCGGAGGGTCTAGGCGGTGGTGGTGGTGGTGGTGGGGTGGTGACGGAGTTTTGGGTTGCGGTACTACAGCTGGTCACGTCCCTTTTAGCGGGCAGTGTACCGGGCATGAGGAGACGGTATACGCATTCCATCGGCGCCATCATCGGCATTGCCAGTCAGATAAAGAAAAAGGGAGTAAGGGATGATGATGGGCTGCAGGAGGCGCTGGACGATGTACTTGACACATTGACCAAACTTCGCTGACCGTCCCCCCCCACCTTCTCGTCCAAAAGTAAGGTATATATATATAAATCAAAAAGCACACAACACGCACATGAGCTGGGCCAGTTGGATAATTTTGACTTTCATATATTTCCTCTGCATGCTTGCTATCTAGTGTTGTGTGATAGAACTACCCTAAATCCGTGGTAATTTGGCAACTGACAACTGATGACACTGGCGCTAGTAGCATCTCTCTCTAACTAGCTTTCCCTAGAGCTAGCTAGCTGTCTGTCTTCCCCCCCTCTCTCTCTCTCTCCACCCTCTTTGTGCTATTAACCCTTTTTTTCTCTTCCAGCCTATGCCAGTTATATGCTATCCAACCCCCCCCTTCCCTACATCCCAATACATAGTTTCCTTTGCCCTATAATATCCTGTGACGATCGACTTTTACAAACATCTTCCCACCGCATATGTGGAAACGACTGAACCCCCTTCTTCAGTCTTCTCTTCTACCTCCAAAGCACATGCATGGTTTGCGCTAGATCTGACGAGAAACCCAGAAATGTGATGAAATATGCGAGCACAAAAAATGTTCCAAAATAATACAGGTGAAAACGCAGGTATTAAAAGGACGGAAAAAGCACCAAGCACCAAGCATATAAAAGTTTTTATGGAAAATGCAATTGAAAAAGTGAAGCCAAGAAACTAACGCCCGACGATTACAACAATTACTCAATGCTTCTTCACACCACTTGGCGTCTCGCTGTTTCCGCTCAGAAGATTCCATTTCCTCCCTCCTAATTAGCAACCTCCTCTTCAACCCACCCGTTCAAGTTGCCTTGGATAGCCAGACCAAAGCCTGCGCCCATGCCTCCGAAGCTAGCCTGGTATTGGTGTCCGCGACGAACTTCGCCGTCATGGCTGCCCTGGAGGCTGTTCGGGCTAGTGCCACCGTTCTCAAAGCCAGGGGCCAGCACAGGCAGGCTCACGGCGCGGTTGTGGGAAGCACCACGAGGGCCCGGAGCAAGCAGTCCCCCGATAGTCGTCGCACCAGATGTGGCGTGCGTGATAAAGCCGTTGGAGATGCTCGCTGACTGGCCGTGGCCAGAGATAGGTCCTTGGGGAACCTCAAGCGTGAGCCCCGGGTCGTTGGGCGACGAAGAGGCCGTCCCGAAAAGAGCTGCCTGCTGGGCCGCGAGCACTTGGTGCTGCTGGTGTTGCTGCTGATGCGCCTGCTGAGACACGTGGTTGAGGTACATGGTTAGGGGGTTGCTCGACGTGTTGAACAGCGCAGGAGCTGTGGGGGGAACGGCATTCGTGGGCGAGTTTCCGTTCTGGCTCGAGCTCTGGGGCGGCGGCGACGGGACTGACTCGCCACGCGGTGAGTTAGATGACTGCATCTGTCGCGGTGGGTTGCCGCAACGATCCTTGCCAAAGTTGACCTTAAACTTCTTGTACTCCTCCTTGCTCCTAACAGCTTCAATAGCCTTGATGGCGTTCGCGATATTGGTGAAGTTGACAAAGGCACAGCTCTTCTCACGCAGGGTGTTGACCAGCTCGATCTCGCCATATTCTGAGAAATCCTGTCTCAGACGCTCCTCGGTCCAGGTCTCGTCCAGGTTGCCGATGTAGACGTTTCGCGACGCACCGCCGCTGACCGCAAGAGCGATAGCTGGCGGAAGAGCTCCGGAGTGCTTACCCCAGCCAATCTTCAACCGGCGGTTGTGAATCATCAGGCCCTGGAGGTTGCTCAGCGCATAGAAAGACGCTGCAGAAGTGGGGTCGATGAATGTCACGAAGCAGATGTGCTTGTCGGGGATATATCGGATGTGGTGCAAGAGTCCGCCACGCACGACGTTGCAGATCTCCTCGATCGTCGTCTCCGGGTGGATGTTGCCGAGGTAAATAGTCCGGTTGCCCAGGTTGTTGATGCCGCCAGCGGTAGTAGCGACGGCGGCAGCAGCTACAGATTGCTGAGCAAGGGCGCTGGTGATTATCTCACGATCCGCACCAGTCAACATGTGTGCATATCCAGGGGCAATGCCGAGGTACTGCGCGGCATTCTGCTGTTGCGTCTTGGACACGTAGGCGCACCGGTCCTTGCCGTAGTACACCCGTCTCGGTGATTGCCACTTTGGCTCCTGGGGAAGCTGAGACACGGCCTTGATGGCATTGGCGATGGACAAAAAGTGCACAAAGGCAATGTTCTTCTCGCGAACAATCTTGATCGTGTCAATGGCTCCGAACTTGCCGAGGTCCTCACGCAACTCCTCCTCCGTGATGTCCTCTGGCAGGTTCCCGAGGTAGACGTTCCTCGAAGCTCCCGACTGCTGAACGGCAAGAGCGACCGATGTCGGCACCTGAGACGGCTTACCCCAGCCAATCTTGATGTCCTGGCCCTTGATGCAGAGCTTTTTCAAGATGGCATCGGAGTGGAAATGCGTAGCCGAGCTAGCATCCAGGAACGAGATGAAGGCGCAGTTCTTGTCGGGAAGCAGACGGACCGACTCGATCTGGCCGCTGCGGACGTGTCCGAGGATCTCCTCAGCAGTGGTGTCAGGAGGGATGTTGCCCAGGTACACGGTCCGGCTGGTGCCCGTCACAATGCCCGGAGTCAAGGTCACGGGGGACGTCGGCTGCATGGGCATCTGCATCTGGTTGCCCATATTGTTGAACGTTCCAGTGGGCGACTGCGGCGAGTAGAACTGGGGTGCGCCATACGCCGAAGGGGAGACCATGGTCTGGTAGATCTGAGTGGAGAAGTTCTGCTGAGTCGGGCTCGAAGCTCCATTCTGCTGTTGCTGTTGTTGTTGCTGCTGCGAGAGGTTGTGCTGCTGCTGGGCAAGCGCCGCCACGTTCTGGAAGCTCGACACATTCTGGAAATGCGGGCTCGCGAAAGCCGCCGGAGTGCCCGGCTGGAAGGGGCTGCCGAGGAGAAGCTGGGATGGAAGCAGCGGAGTGAACTGCATATCAAACCCAGTGCCGGGGGTGGTCATGTCGGCACCATTGGTCGGCGCCTGTTGCTGCTGCATCGGCTGTGTGTTGATGGTAGGGATGTTCCCGCGCCGGGGATGCCTGTCGGCAAAGCCGGTGATGTTCGAAGTGAAGGCGCCGTGGGAGAAACCCGTGTCGCTGTTGGACGGCTTCGAGGCATGGCCAAACCGCCCAGGGGCACTGGGCCCGGCCTGAGGGTGGTCAGACATATCCTGCATCCCGAGACCGAGAAGATGCGGAGGGACAAGCGAGTCCCGAGCGGCGTGAGATAGGACAGCCGTTTTGAAGGATTAAACGTGCCCCGGAAAAGGCACGAGCTGAGAGAATGGGATACACGCGATGGAATGCCCCCGTTGTATCGAAAGCACGCCTAGGATATCAAAAAGTCCCCCTAGAGCATACACCTGTCCCAATGAGCAGTCTCGTTCCCTCACCACACAATTTGACGATAGTCCCAAATCCTGCGAATTTGTCCAAATATTCAGATACAAGAATATCTCGGAGTATATTATCCAGACCCAATGTGTGTATCTTGCCAGTGATCTAAGAACTGGTCGCCGGAGCAAATCGAGGACCGTGACGGCACGGGGCCAATCCGACAAAGAAAGATATATACTTCGAAAGTGAACGCAACCGCTGCTCGTTCTCGATCAATTGGGAGAGTTGACAGGTTTCAGGGCCATAGATTGGTCGATTCGAATGAAGCTCGTTGCCTCACGGTCACGAGCGGGCGTAAAAGCCGTATTAAATTCTTAGTCGAGCGAAGTGGTGTTTCTCAAAGCGAGCGGCTAGAAGGACAAGACGGGGCTTCCGGTCAAAGACGGCTTGCGGGTCGAATTGGCAGGCGAGCGGGTCGTCTTCGTCGGGGCAAGTGAATTAGAAAATGGTACAAGGAACGAGTGTGGGAGGAATGAAGGTAAGTAGTAAGCTCCCAAAAAGAGGTCCGGCGGTTAGGCCAACGAAAGAGGTAACAAAAGATATTTCGAAGAATGTGGTAAATAGAGAAAGTCGGAGAGGCAGAAGAGGGACACGGTGGCGGAAAAGGGATTTGGATATGGAGATTAACGGCAAATCCAAAGGTCGAATGAGTGGAGGATAGAGCACAGGAGAGAGCGAGGAAAGAAGACGAAAAAGAGTGGTGACATGGAACGAAAGAAGGGATGTTAGGTGGAGAGGATGTGAGAAGGAGACGTCCCTAAACGGGATTGGCTCCTGAAGCTAAGTTTAATTGCTACTGGGCAGGGGATCTCAGGAGGAGACGGAGCGTTGGTGGGTACGTGCGCTGCCAACAGCCCTCATCTCCCGGGCACCAAAATTTGCGGCGAAAAAACGGCAGCTTGGCTTAAGAGTGACTTGCGATCCGTTACCACCTGCTGTCAACACCCGGGAGTGCTGGCCACTACGGACGCTACTGGTACCAATTGGTGGTGAGGAAGCATTAAATTAACCACAAAAGTTTCGGATTGTCGGTGAGATAGCAATTGGAACCATCGATATCACGGGCGTAGCTTCCGTACTAGGTTTCCTCAGAACCAACATGTGAATGCACTGGAGGTGCATGCGCCCCTTTCTGCACATTCACCACCCATCCTTCGCAGCGGAGGCTGGATGGAATAGGGTTGTGTCCCATTTCTGTGCATCGTCCCTGTGTGTATATGTGAGCAGCACAAGAATTATTTGACGTTCCGAGCAAGAGGGACAAGCGTCCATAAAGCTTGGATCAATCTGCCGGCTGGCTGGCATTAACTATTACCGTGTGTGCATTTGCCAGCAATCCCAGCCACGTCGGACCTGCGGCGGATGATTGACGCGGGCAACAAGCCAATCTGCATGACGGTCGCTAAAGAACCATGCTCCACTGACTAAGGAATCTATCAAAATACCCGGCTAAGCAACTGGTGATCTGCTTACTGTGAGAACCTCGAGTATACAATTCCCAAGAAGAGGGATGACCATGAATGATGGATCTGGCTGACCTTCAGGAGATCTTGTGTGTTCAGACGCACGGTCTCACCAGCATGGATTGTCATGTAAGGTACCTACCTACCTTAATTCCTTCACTGGTGTCGGAACCACAATGGGTTGCAAAAATAGCACTTTGGAGAAACCCTGAGACGCCAGTGTTCAGACGGTTGGATGAAACCTCGCTGGCGGTTCCTGCAGGGGAACCCAAAATCTGGAGTTCCGACAGCCAAACACCAGCCAAGCCAAAATAAGTCAGATCGGGCCAGAACAATCGACGTTATGCATCCCCATCTTCCTTCTCCACGATTCAGGCCTAGTTCGGTTGCTAATAATTCTTCATACAAATTACGCTTTGTTCTTGGGTTATGTTAGTGGATCCCATTTTGTCGACAGGGAATAGTGCAAATCTTACCTATTTTATATGGACTTGGCGCTTAGCATGTACCTCCCCTTATAAGCCACCTAGCATGAGCCTAAAATAGGAATAATATAGGAACTGGCCAATAATATGGCGTTCGTTAGCCTTGCTCGCTTGCGGTTATATTTTACTAAGAAATTCAGTAAAGTTAAACTTAAACTCATATGTGTAAACTATTAATTACACCTTTATAAGATGCCGGCTCTTATTATACGTTAACACTTGAACGTTCTGTTAATATATATATTCGCAGCCATTATATTAACGGCTTAAAGTTAACGTAATGCTGTATATCAATATAGATCAGTTTATACTTCGAGGTATTAAGGTAAGGCATTCTTATAAGACACCTTACGCTTAATGGCTGAACCGAAATTTATCGACTTATATTATATATAGCATGTGGTCTTTTAATGGCTAACTAACTAGGTATCTTAACGTAAGCTTATATAGCTATTAAGGTGAATATTGGTATAATAAAAGGTAATAACGTTCTTATTTATTTATAGCTATAACGCAATAGTCTATATTACAGCTTATACTTTTAACTATAATAATAAAACTGTAAGCTGTAACTTTCACGAGGTTTTTAAAGCTATGGTTTCTTTATATAGTAACTTCGTTAAATTATTAAACCTTAATACGATCATTAAATTCCGAGATTAAAAGGTGTACTTTAATGATTATTTTTAACACTACCTTAGCGCGTTCGATAGCACTTTTATTTATGCGAGGATATTAAAGTCTTAATTACATACTTAGCAGTTTAAGAGGAGATATTATATGGTTTAAAACGTATTTATAATGGTTAACTTTAATGGTTACTTTATATGCATTATGCTTAAGGTGGAGGAGTTTATATATAATAGTTCAGTATTAAGGACTGTTATCAAGTTAAATTTATTTAATGTTTTAAAAGAGAAGTTTTATTTTATAGATATGGATTACTATATACAAAGGGGAGTCCTTTTACCTTATCTTAATATTAAATATTATCTTTTTAAATAGGGTATTAAGCGGGGGCGCCCAGCCAGTAAAGAAGAACTCTTTAACTTACGTCACGTAAAATTAAGGGTGGTAATTAAGAAGGCTTTTAGTATGCTTAAAAGGCGATGAAAAATTATATGGGAGATTACTTTAAAATACAACATTAATACTTAACGTGATCTTATATTTATAGTCACTATATTATATAACTTTATCTTAAAGTTCGACTTAAATACGCTGCTTTCGTTAATTAATAACGATCTTTAAGATATTGTCCATAATGCTCGTAATGATAATATTATTAATAATTAACGAGGTTAATATATTTAAGTTAAACGGGGAGAACATAAGCTTATGATATAATTTAAGGATGAATTAACTAGCTATATATATAAAGACTACTTAAACTAGCGCTAGTAATAGCATTTATAATGGCGTAAGTGGCAGCATTATAAGTGAGCAGCTATATAAAGTTAATAATAAGGTAAACTTAATAAACCATTAGAATCACGTAATAAAATAGATATTTAGCCTTATTAACTTACGTTATAAAATTAATAGTATTCGAATCCTTTAAATATAAGGAATCGATTAGTATTATATTTATAATAAGAATTTAACGTTTATAATAGTTATTAAGGTTTAAAGTTAATTGAATTAATAATTATTAGTGGTAGTATTAAGAGATAGGTAGAAAGTATAATAAGTAATATTATATATATCGCTGAAAAATAATAAGGCGTAAGCAGTAAATTTATCCTTTAATACCTTTAATACTATTCCTTATAACGATTACTCTTATAATATAATAAGATTACTATAAGCCTTTTAGTAATTTAACTATAACTCATATCACTATAAAAATATTATTAATTAATTCTTCTTACTTAAATGATTTGAATGATGTTATAGCTTTTATTTTATCGTTATTACTTAATTTCTTAATATAGTTTAAACTTTAACTCTCTTGCTACTAATATCTCGGTAGTTAAGCGCCGCGTATTAACGTTATATATAAATACCCTTACCTATTCTTCATCTCGGCGTAATTTAAATATTAGTTTATACTTCTAATTAATACGTAACCTTCTTTAAGGCTCTTTAAAGACTACGATAATAGTTAACTTGAATATAAAGCGCTTAAAGGCTTATAATTTTAGTTAACCGAATATACTACTTATGAAGCATTTAATACTGGTCGAGAGAGTCTTAGTTAGCCACACTGTAACGTTTATAGCAATAATCCTCCTCCATTTATAAGCAGGTCATTTAGCTTTTAATACTCTCGAACTATTAGAAAGCAGGGTTAACGATCTCTAACGGTGAGTTCTTTAAGACGCCTTATCTTAATTAATGTTAAGGATTTAACTTCTAGAGCTAGTTAGTCTATTATTTTTATAATTGCGGCGGCGGTTACGTTAGTTTAACGCCGATAAGCCTACTTAGTTAGCTTACTCCCGACGCCATTATTTAAGCTCGTAATAGTTAATAAGTTACCAAACTTTATCGTTAATAAGAACTAAATATTCTCCCATTACTTAGTTTATGGTAAATACTTCGGTATACTTATCTTTATATAATAACAGCATTCGCTTTAATTAACCCATATTAAGTCGATTAATGAGGAAAGAAGCTTAAGTATCCTCGTTTATAATAAATAAACTCATCTCTTCGTTAATATAATATTAGTCTTCTTAAAGAATAATAACTAGTTTTTATATTAAGCCTTAATACTGTTCCATTTATTCCGCAACCAGTTCATATCTTAATCTATCTTAAGGAACTCCCTCTTTAACGTCTGATGGACCTTTTTTAATGCTTTCATTATATACGTGGATATATTATGGTTTAACTTATTAGTTCTCGAGAGGTCGGTTAAAGTCTAAATAAAGATATGAAAGTACTTATCGGTTTACTAGAATTAGTTAGGAAATTAAGAGCTCTATATCGATAATATGGTAGCTTTTTCATACGTAAGCGGTAGCGTTAAAAACTGACGTATATTTATAAGTAGATCCTTTACTCATTAAGTTCATTAGCTAGGGTGGTTATTAATCTCGATGATATTATCGGCCGCGAAGATATCATTACTATTCAGGAAATCATTAATACTGAAGCTAGGCATCTTAAGGAGGGTAAAATATAGGCGCATTTAAATAAGCAGGTTAAACTTAATGGATTGCTTATTAATTATAAAGACTACTTTTACCTTATTACAATATATCCGACACTCCCTCTTATATTTTACACATATAATAAAGTAATATTAGAAGCTTCTACTCCTTTTGCTCGTTGCTTTTATTTATCAGACTGTTAGGAATGGCTTCACGGCTTCTGAATCTATGATTACTGTGGCTGAACGTTAAGAATATCACCCCGTATGACTGTTGCACGTTAAATTAGGTGGCGTAAGTATAAAGGTTGATACCAGGGGGGCCCTGTCTAGCGGCAATTAGGCCCTTGTACGTCTCCGCTAACAGAATCAAAGTGAACCAAACGGGGCCTCAGGTCCACACAGCTAAAAAGTTAGCTGCATGTCTAAATGTCTTTACTGCAAGGCCATTTCCACCCCCCCCCCCTTTTTTTTTATGATGTATTCGCTGCACGCTAAGATAGGGAGTGGCTTTTATGGCTGCCGTGCAGTGACGGGTTGACGGCAAAAGTCGCACAGCACGCGTTGTATATTAAATCATAGATATATTACATGCCACTTTTGACGACTCGTACCTTGCATGCTCTACTATACGATCACATAGAGAGAGAGACACGCGCGCGTGCTCGCCCGGACACATAGATGCACGACATCTGCAGGAACCCAGGGGTCTCAGCGCATGTAATACACATACAAGATTCAGGGTTACCTATCTCCGTTGCTGCCCGTGACTTCGTGTGCCGGAGCTCCCCACATCGGCCCTCATCCCACGGTAACTTAACCGCAATGATGGGGTTCCTCAACTTGAGTGAGCGATGGTGCGCGACGAAGGCACGGAGATCGACTAGCAGGCATGTAATACTCCAGGAAATGTGCGGCGTCGAAAACATACAAACGGAATTGATGATGTGCATGTACATTTCTTCTCGAACAATCTCAAACACCTTGCCCCCAGATTTCTCCTCCTGATGTTACCCAAGACCTGTCTCCGCGCCAAGGCATGCCTATCCGGACTGCTGCACTGCCACAAGCTATTGAGTCCAATGACATACCGAGGTCGTCTTCGTGATGGTACACAGGTAAAACTTGTTCGACTAATGTGAGGGCATGTTAACGCCTCAACACACTATCGCTACCAAACACTCTCAGTAACCACTAAACCGAGAAAAGCACATGGGCCCCGGTTTCGTATAACGTCTCGTTCAACTTCCCAGCAGTATCAGGTATCCATTTCATGCTCCAATCCCACAACTCATAATCTCACAGCTCGTCATGCCCTCCTTCCACAGTCTTCCCAGTAGTCTTCCCGGTAGTCTTCCCCATCTCCTTTAACCCCTTCTTAACCATACTACTCAGAATCTCATACACAACCTGCGCAGCCGCCAGCGCCGTCTCCTCTCCCGCCCCCTGATAGGCCGGCGCAACTTCGACAACATCCGCTCCGACAATGTTCAGTCCTTCAATACCCCTCAGTATCTTGATCAGTTCCCGGGTAGTCCATCCTCCCGGCTCGGGCGTTCCTGTCCCCGGAGCAAAGGCCGGGTCGAGCACGTCAATATCCACCGACAAATACACCGGATCCTCTCCCCCCTCATCCTCCCCTTCCCCTTTTCCGAAACTGTCCAAAATCCTCTTTATGACTCCCCTTGTGCCAATGTCATCAATATCATCAGCAGAGATCCTCACCCACCCTTGTTCACTATCATGTTCATAATCCTCCCAGCCATCCCCCGACAGTCTCGTTCTCAGACCGGCATGTACCGACGCCCCTCCCCCAGCGGTCACATTCGACAGTAATCCCTCGTTACCAGCCATCCAGAACATCGAGCCATGGTTGAAATGCGCCTGCTCGCTCTCCCACGCGGACGGGTACTTCCCCGGGTGCCAGGTGTCAAGATGTGCATCGAAGTGCAACACCCTCAGCGGCCGCCCATACACCTCCTTCAAGGCCCGCAGGGCAGGAAGTGCTAACGAATGATCCCCCCCAAGGGTAACCAGCCTAGGTCTGCTTATGACCCCGGACTTGGTGGTTCGCTGGCCCAGCTCGGTGAATGCGGCCGTCATCTGCTTCAGTGCTACCGCGTTGTCCATCGGCGTCACCGGAATATCACCACAATCCAGGATGGTCGCCCAGTTCTGGTAGGGGTTGATATTTGCCCTCGGGTTGAACCCCCTAAAAGATGTCTGTCGCGATGAGGCATGGCGGATAGCTCGTGGACCAAAACGCGCTCCTTCACGACGTTAACGTTAACACATGTCGACAAACGCACTCGGGTGGGTGGGTGTTACGGAAAAGGGGGTGGATGGGCTATATGAGGGGAGGAGGGGGGACGGCAGGGTGGATGGGTTGTTATGAGGAATGGGAGAGTGTAATAATACCTGGTCGGTAGCTAACAGCCGTATCAAACGGCGCTCCAATCACCGCGATATCATACAGCTCAGACGGCGTGGTTAAACACTTGACGTGCTTGAGGTGCGCAAAGGTGGCTATCCCTGAGAATCCCCACTCCATCATCACACAATGTCAGTATGTGTGTGTGTGTGTGTGTGTCTGTGTGTAAGAGGAAGGGTAATTAAGGGGGGGGCTTACTTCGAGACCCCATTTCCGTTCCAACTCGGCCAACTCTTCACGTGTCCATTCTCGAGAGGGTTCATGTTCATGGCCAGAGTGGTCGTGACCGTGACCGTGGCTGCTGCATGCAAGTACACTTGCAGCTAGAAGGGGAAGAGAGAATGAAGATATCTTCATCTTGAAGCATATTAACAGTTAATATGAACAAAACATGACATACAACCAAAAATGGGGTACAAGAGAGAGCCAAGAACAAAAGGCAGAGGGAAACGGGGAGGCTATGAAGGTTATTATATGTAGATACGACAGGTGATGGTAAAAGTGCCGAGATACCCCCCCCCCCCGCCTACCTCGGAGGCTCCGTCCGGGTAGCACCGGCCGATATGGCGATATGCGGAGTTGTGTGTATGCGTCTCTCTAGCGGTGTCGGTGGTGTGTGGTCCTACTTACAACCAATCTGTCGGCAACCCAGTTCTGCCAGTGTAAGCGCAATTGGTCAGATCAGACAGAATTGCCGATAAGGTACGTCCTTAACGTTAACCTTACTTAGCACATTAAAAAGTGGGTGAAAAAAAATGGGGTGTCTCAGAGGGATGTGCAGGTTACAAGCTTTCGCTTCCTCCTTCACTTAACAGGTCAGCCTTTAATACATCGCAGCCAATTGACATCAAGAACAAGAGTTTTTAGGGCTCCAAATGAAAGACACCCCTCGGCATTCTGTGTGAGGAATATATAGATTCAGATTCATAGCGACTACCCCGGGTGTTAAAGTCTGTAAGTAACTGTAAATAACAGCGTTATTAAGCCAGAATGAAAGCGTGCAGTAACCTGCACACACGTATTTATGTGATAAAGTGGGAGGAATCATGGAACTCCAATCTTGAAGCGGGTACAGTACGGGCACGCATGTGGAGCATGCAGTAACGTTCGTTCGTTCGACCTTCCTCTTAAGCCCGGGCTCACGCGACTCAATTTGGTAGCTTAGGTAGCTTTAGCTTACCTGTTCAAAGTGGGTGACAAAAAAGTAGACACAGCCGTTAACAATCTGCTACCAAATTTGTGCGGAATGGCGATAATGGCTGGCTCTACTTTTGTCACCCACTTGCTGTTGGACAGATTTACCGTTCTGAGCTTACAGCTATCCCAAGTAGGGAAAAATAGAACGTTACCTAGACATCAGGTTGACAAATCTGGAAAGACTAAGAAAAAGAGGGCCGTAGTTGTCCATGTGCTGCTAGGGTAAGTTGACACTTTTAGCTCGGTATGTGAGGAAGCAATGCAAGATAATTCAACGCTCTATTGTAAAGGAAGCTTTGATTCAATTGCACTCCAATCGCCAAACTGTCCTATCGAAGAGTAGTTCCCGCCTGCGTTTTATATGAAAAATGCCCGCCCTGAATGGGAGATAAATCGCAGCAAGGCCAAGAAAGATGGAGGTATACCAGGCCAGAGATATAAAAATTTGTATGTGTGACTGGGTTATCTGTAGAACAAAAAGAAGCTCGAGAGGCTAACCACTCCCCTCCGGCTTGAGAGCGGCTCTCCCCTGTGCCGAAGTTTCCGACAAACTGGACGATGCATGGAGGGGGTGAAAGAGAACTTCCCCTTCTTCCCTCCTATCTTCATCTTTTTAGTGGGATACAGCTACAGGCTTCGGCTTGTCATCGCTGATCTGTTTTTTGTACCTCTAAAAGCAACCGCTAAATCCGAATTCCGCGCTATATGTGAACCTCTTCCCCGTAAGCAAACCGAGACGAACAGCTAGTCCAAATCTCTCTATCCCGCAAACATAATTCCAAAGCAAGCGAGGATCGCCGGGTGACGGGTTCACATATCGAGTCTGCTGGGAACATGTTTTTGATCAGAGAATCAGGCACTTCTTTTTCTTGGGTGTCGGTGGGGGTTCTAGCGCTGCAACGATTGCCTGTTTCCCTGTCAGTTCCTTCCTGGGACGTTGATGCGAGTCTTGAGTGGTATAGCGATTTTCCCTACCTCGTCAAAAACATCCTTCAGCTTGTACTGCGTCAGAGCACTGCACTCCACGTATTTGACCGCCCCAAGATCTCTCGCCATCCTCTCTCCCTTCTCTTTCGTCACCGGCTCCATCTTTTGTCTTCCCAGCTTCTCCCGCACTTGATTATCATCCCGCAAATCCACCTGCGTGCCAACAATCAGGCAAGGGACGCCGGGGCAATGATGGCGAACCTCGGGGAACCATTTCTCGCGAACGTTTTCGAACGAAGCAGGCGATGTGACGCTGAAGCAGACCAGGAAGACGTCGGTTTGCGGGTATGACAGCGGCCGCAAGCGGTCGTAATCTTCTTGTCCGGCCGTGTCGAAAAGTCCGAGCGTGTAGGGCTCGTCACCGATCCTGGACGCCTTATTAGCATATGTTCCGAAATGGGGATCGAGACATAGGCTGTTTGCGGCAGGTCGAGGGATTACTGCGTCCGGAAGAGAGCAGGAGGAGCAACGTACATGACCGTGACGGCATAGTTATCGAACACCGTAGGTACATATTCCGAGGGGAACTTGTTGGTTGTGTAACTAATGAGAAGACATGTCTTTCCGACAGCACCGTCACCGACGACAACGCACCTAGATAGCAAGCACAGGTCAGTTAGGGATTGGTCCAATGTGAAGACTGGTGACAGCATCCTGTGACCGCCATGGGACCCCGTCTGCACAGCTTCCTCCGTACGCGGTAGCAGGTTGGAATAAGAAGCGGAGCGGGCAGACTGCCGAGGAGGAAAGCAGGTATGGCGGTCCAGAAGCAATGATGTGAAGGGGTTGACAAACTTGATAGTTGCGACCACCATTTTCAGGACGATGCTCCGGAAGCGGAGCGAAGCGTGTCGCTTGCTGGAGCAGTGAAGCTAGTTGGCGGCCTCGAAACAGTGTCTGGGCTATAACCTCTCCTCTTATCGCGTGTTTAAATCTACCGGCGATTCGTGTGATGTGCGAGAACAGGAGTGGAGTCGGAAGGGACGGGGAATGGAGCAGGAATGGAGATCTCGGTCGTGGAAGGAGAATGGAAGCCGATGGCGAGCGAGGCGGACGCAATTCGACAGAAAACAAAGAAGAATAGAAAGCCTCAACGGGAAGAAGTGAACAGTGCTGGCTACAAGTCAGTGCAGCAACGCAGCAATTAAAAATGAGCGCCTCCTGATTAGGGGTGGTGGTGGTGGTTGTTTTTTGTCGTGCATCAATCAGCCTCGTAAGATTACGGGGAGCTTGGAGAAACCTGGAAGAGCCTGCTGGCGCTGGAGTTTATGAACCGTACAGATCCAGCCCAGGCTCCAGGGCAGGAATTTTGCTGATGCCCATTCGGCAGCAGCGTTAGAGTGCTGGGGACTAGGCTGTTTCCGAGGGTGGTTAGGTCCAGTGACTTCCAGACCAGGTAAGTACGAAGTACCTGGTTGGACCTCAGGTCGTTATGCGACCATGAATTTGGGGAAAGAAGCACCCACTCAGTGACCTAACAATAAGCAAGCTTGGAAGGCATAACGGACACATGAATATTTGCCAGAGAGTGAATCTCGAACCACTGTCTGATTGAACAATAGTTTTCAACGTTGAATGCCAATTGACTGTATCCGGAAATCCATATTACGACCTACCGGCATCTTTGTTCCTTCTTTCGATCAAGCAGGGAGAGTTAACCTAACGACCGTTGCACTTTGCTTTTTTTGTAGCGTGGCTGCCACCTCGCGACTGACGTTGCACAATGGGGCAGAAATTGAAAGTGGGTTGAAAGACGGCCGATATCTTTGTCGCATGCATTCAAGCGTCGAAGTATCTCCGACGGCGACAGGTCATCTGCAAAGGTCGCTCCAGGGTTCTTTGTGCTGCCGCCCCGGGGACACATAGCCACAGCTAGCATGTCGTGTGTGAGGCGGAAAGTCTCGATGCCACGCATGATGATAGGGCGCTCTGCATCCGCATCCGACAAGGCTAAGGGAACACCAAAGGGACAGGGCAGGCGGGGATCGATCTTAAAACGACGGCCTATGGACAGGGAATGCAAGAATAAGAACGATGACGAACATTCGGCAAACCTGATGCAGATGACCTCAGAGGTTGCCATATCCTGAGAAGTCGTCCGCGCAACATATCTACGCTATGTAAGTCGCTAGCCCTGCCTAGCCATTGAGGTAGGCACGGTGGCACGCTAGACGAATGCATGGCTGGGGCGATGGATAGAGGAAGCAAGGCTTTGTCCTCCTTTGTCTAAGCCGTCATGCACATGTAACGCACAGTGAATGGGTGCGAAGCGTCCGTCGATAACGACAAACTTCGGACGAAGGATTGTCAAGTCGTCGGCTTCGTGGAAGGTCACTATGGTCACCTTGGCAGGGGCTGGTTGGCCAACACCAGCGCATGCAGTGTGGCGGGTTTGCTGCTTCGTTGGAAGGGCAAGAAGGGCCTTGTGGGAAAGGGTGTTTGCATGTTCTCTCCATGGATCCGCTCTTTTTCATGCTTCCATCCGGCTTCAACCACACAGAACCCCAGTTTAATATACGGGTTTTATTGGGTCTGCACAGTTGGGGCCGCTTCTGAGCTGCTGCCAACGGGGCCCACCATTGTCGGGACGCCTGCCAGCACCAACCTTTTCTCGAGGTCGCCAGGCAGGTTGCTGGATCGGTGACCTGGATGGCAATCTTCGAAAGATTGTTCGCCGTGAGACGTGTGTTGCCTTCCTCCCTGTGCTACCGGTATGCCAGATGGGTAACACAACGAATTGTAAGATGGGTGCCTTCATTGTGTTCAAGCTGAACACGGTGGTACAGTGGTGCCGTGTGAACAGGGCATGGAATACTTGCGCACTGCAAAACACGAAACATAAGCCTGAAACTAGCGTCCTCAGAGCGGAGGAGTGCAATCCCGTCATTTCAAGCACGTGAAAGCCTTTCGATCGACGACAGACGGGGCTTAGCCAGAGAAGATCATCAATTGAACTCGCTGGCACCTCAGCCTGTAATAGGGGCACAGTGTCGAGCTTACATGGTTGCATGGTTCGAGTTCACCTCATAAATCACAACTGGGGAATAGAATTTCGGGGTCTCCCAGCGTTTGTATCCGAACCACCGTGGTGGTACCGCAATGATGTCGGCCCCACTTAGAGGGGCACCTCGCTAGATTGCTTCGAAGTCGGAAGCTCTGATGGAAGCTAAGAGAACGACGTTAGCTTTGCCAGCTTCCCAGAGCTCCCTCAAACTTCGATTCTGTCATACACAGTAACTACGTACCACCGCTGCAAACGCTTGCTCGAAAAGCGGCAATGGCGAACACTGCGACCGACGACGACTCGATTGACAACCTTCTGGAGCGCTACCTCTCCCTGTTGGACGAGTATACCAAGCTGCGAGCGAGCCTCCACAACCTCCAGAGCAGCATCTACCAGAACCTTGCTCGGGCCAACTTCTCTGCGGAGCGAGGTGTCAGATATGGACAGGACTACTACGACGAGCGAATGCAAGCTACACGGAAGCTTACGGTCAAATTAGCTTCTGACTGTCCCGTATTCGAGGTGTACCAAGACGAGCAGCAGCAGCAGCAGCCTCCCACGGTCGATGCGACACAAGATGCGGCAAAAGACGGAGAAGATGACAAGAAAGAAGAGAAAGTAAAAGGAGAGGAGGGAAGCAAGCAGGATTCGACCAAGGAACAGGAAGAGGAAGACGAGAAGAAGACACCGCACCAGGCCAAATCCAAGGACCCGCTACGGTGGTTCGGCCTCCTAACTCCCATGCCTCTACGACAAGCGCAAAGCCACGCGACCCAAGCCGTGCAAGACATCGTCCCCAAACTAGTATCTATCGACGCCGAGATGGCCGAGGTCGAGATCAAGATTCGCAGAGCCAGAAAGAAGCGGACCAAAGCTGCTGCTGCAGAGGAAAAGAAGCAGCAAGGCGGTCTCGATTGAGAAGCTATAAAGAACGGAAAGAAGAAAAATTAAGCTGGTTCGACACGAAAAATAGTAATGCCAGCTAGTAATACATGGATATCGCTTTTGAAAGACTGTCATACCATACCAAACAAGACACACAAACACCGCTTTTCTAGCTTTCCTTTAGGAATTGCCAGAGACTGTTGAGGCTTTCCGATAGACTTGGATGAGCCCAGACCGCATTTCCCATGTCCCGCCATTTCACACCGGCCATCATGGCCACCTGCATGATGGCCATCACCTCGCCTCCTTCTATACCGAGGCAGGTAAAGCCCAGAACCTCGCCCGTCTCCGCGTCCACGCTCGCCTTCATCATGCCGCGCGTGCTGATAGCCATCTTGGCCGTCTGAATTTTGCGGCCAGCCTTTTTCAGGTCTTCCAGGTCCCTGTCGTGCAGGCCGACATGTCCGAGTTGCGGATCGGTGTATATCACGTAAGGGACAATGTTGCGGGACTTGGATGTCGAGGCGGCGGTGTTTATTGGGCGGGCTTGGGCGTTAAGGATCAGATGCGAGGTTAATGGCGTGGTTGAGCTTGAGGGTGTCTTCTCAGGGGGTATGAGGTTGGCGCGGATGATGCGAAAGTCGTCGTAAGACATTTGCGCAAAACCTGGTCCGACGTGGACGTCGCCGAGTGCGTAGACTCCCTGCGCGGTGGTCGCGAGCTTCTCGTCCACGACGATATGGCCTCTGGGCGTCGTGTTGATGCCTACTGCATCGAGGTTGAGGGAAGTGGTGTTTAGCGTGCTGCCCGTAGCCAGCAAGACATGACTACCGGGAATGGAGAGCGATTCATTCGAGTCTGTTACGATGTTGAGGGTGAACGGTAGTGTCCCATCATCGTCGTTGTCGTTGGGAGTAAAAGCGGTCGCTGTACAGCCAAGATGAACTGTAATGCCATCCTCAGTAAGGATATCTAGCATACACTCAGCGATATCTGGATCCTCGCGGGGGACAAGCCGCTTCCCTCGCTGGGCGATGGTAACCTGAGCGCCGAGTCGTCGAAACAGCTGTCCGAACTCGAGCCCAATGTACCCTCCTCCCAGCACAATTAGGTGTTTCGGTACCGCCTCGAGCTCCATGGTCGATGTCGAATTCAGCACCCTGTCGTCCTCGATGCCCTCGAGACCGGCGATGTCGGGCCGTGATGGCGCCTCCCCGACGTTGATGAAGACCAGCTCCCCAGTTACCGTCCTTTCAGATACCTTGGCCGTTCGCCCCATCCTCCCTTGCGCCCTGTCCGCATGCTCCTCCTCGTCTGCCTTCCGGTCCTCAAGATCATGGCGCATCCTTATGCACAATGTCTTAGGACCGATAAAGGTCGCCTCCCCCTTGAGTATGTCGACGCCCGCCTCGATGAGCCGGTTCCTCTCGTTCCCGCTGCTGAAACCCCCAGCCACGACATTGCGCTTTCTTTCCTGGCGTATCTCGACCATGTCCTCCGCTTGCACGCCGTCGTCATCGCCCTCATCCTTATCATTGCCGTTGTTATTGCTCTTGGGGTTGTTGTCATTGTTCGCAGTGCCACTCCTGCTGTCGGCGCTGCCGTCATTATTCCCGTTGCCACTCCCATCACTGCTCCCGCTACCACTGATATTAGCATTACTGCCGGCATTGCGCTGCATGCCGTAATCATTAGGCGCCCTGCTGTGGGCGATGTGTGCGACGCCGCTTCCCGAAGAGATCATAGACTTGGTCGGCGACATACCGCCAGTCTCGTACTGCTGCGCCTTTTCGATAATGGCCGTCCTCCGGCCGGCAACGAATGCGCTCGCCAGCGGCGTGCCGGCATGCCCGGACCCGAGGATGACTACATCGTAATGATCATGATGTTGGATAATGTCCCCTCTTCATCTGAATCAGGAAGAGACATTTGGAGTTGGGGACGATGGAAATGCATATGCAAGACAATATGGGTGACTCAGGCCTCCAAAATTGTGTTCGTTGAGTTCAAAATGACCAATTCTGATTGGGAGTGCAACATGCAGATATTCCGAGTCCTGCTGTCGCTACACCTTATCTTGGTTAAGGTTTGTGATTTGAGGCTCGGAGTGGGCTGCCGATATATAGATGTGCGTTGATTGGCAGCCCTGGATGATTATCTTGTCTGCCGATAGCAAATAATATAGCTAAGAAAGGTTGCTACTTGTTTTCTTCTGTTGTTGGTCTCTACTCGGTAAGCAAAGTTATCAGGTCGGGTGTATAAGACAAGTTGTAGCTGCACACCCCTCACTTAAATTCAGGGTCCCCTCGCTTTATCCCTCCACTCGCTCCTTCTTACGTATTCCCAGCAATTCGGCTCGCCGACCCCAAGACTCAGCTGGGTCACACGGGGCCTGCCAAGCCCAGTAAGCCTATCAAAAACCGCTGTGGCTTCGGCGTTTGATCTTATTTTCTCATCACCCGGAATGCGATGCGCCTGGCCATTAAGTATCACGTGTCCCATTCCAGGTTTCTTTAGTCTCCACATTTTGAGTCAGCTGTGCCATGGTCGATGGCGTTCTGGACCGAATACAAGGTGCCTCGAACGCGGAGAACCCAAGCTAAATAACTACCGGGCGGCAGAGGCCGCGTCGACAGGCATGCAAGATTCAAGGCGGGAGATGCAGGTCTGGCCAGGCCTTTCTCAGCAACACTACCGACGTCACCTCCCTTCCGTCGGGTGTTTACTTGAATGATAACAAGGACAATGGTAACTAGTCTCTCGCCTTCTTTCCTTCCTCACAATCATGCGTTTTGTCTGCCGCCCGACGAGGCAACTACGTTCGTAATCAAAGCTGCCACTGCCAGAAAGCCGGGCACCTAGGTAGGACCGTCATCGGCAAATCGGCAACAGATTGACGAAGGACGCCAAAGCCAGATTTGCTAGTCCCGAACACGACGCGCCGAGATTAATTACCACCGCTGAAATGGAGCCCGATGGCACGGCACGAAGAGGAGACGGGAGTTCCGTCAGGCTCTGACAAGCAAGGAGCGGGAATCCGCGGGAACGCCCGTCTCGCCGATTGGAAGCCGACACCAAGACGGGAAGAAGAGAGGCCAGGCCCAACCCACACAAGCCACAACTTTATATACGGCTTTATGTACACCTCGACTTAGGGCCCAGAGCATCGGTACAGCACCCACCAAGCACTCGGAAACTCTAAATTAGTTGAATCCAGACCATATGTGCTCCCACACCACTTGACAATCTGGATTGCGGACAAAAGACGAACGACGAGCATGATCGTAAAGTCTAGACCCAGAGCTAAGCGGTTGTATTGTCGGATGACCACCGTCGGAGGAGGTTCTGATAGTTCATCGACCAACTCCGCTTCCTTCCATGAGAGCTCAGGCTTCTAGCCCACAAAGCTTGACGGTGTTGCACGCGCAGTTGGCAGAAGAGAGAGGTCGTGGAGGCTCACATGATTCATTCCCGCATATCGGATTATATCCTAACTTAGACATCATCTAGCTTCAAGTTCTCGATCGAGCTGGCTCAACGCGATGTCTTAGCAAGGGTACAAGGAATCGCGGCTTCTGGCCTCCATCCAGCCTAGATTACGGAAATGCAGGGCTGAAATGTCACTTACCGCAAGGCACCTCTAACACTATAACAGTATTTAACTGGTGTGTGCTCCAAGTAGTTAACCTCGAACCCCGATATCAGCCGGCTGAATGGTTTAACTTTGATACCTGTTTGACTGTGCGATATCCGGAGGTACTAGCTTAGGTCACGGTCCCTGAAATCGCATAACACAACGGCATGAGAGTAACCAGACATGATCTTGACCAAGCGTCACATTGATACCCATGAGTGGACATCAAGGTGATAAACCACTCTAGTACAACCTTTAAGTTAGCGCATCCCATCCTATGATACGACCACAAAAAGCCTTGTGTGGAATGTATGTACTATGAACTGATTCAGGACGGAGTCGACGGGCGGTTCCTGAACCCGCTGTGAAATTTCCCATCTCAATGTAAAGTAATGTCATGCTTCGGTGTGTAAATGAGTGTGCAGCTGCATCGAGCATGCTAGATCTCTCAACGAGTCCATTACCACTGACGTAACTATCGTAGATGAGAAAAGGGTTGCTTATATCACATGCTTGAGGTAGATGTAATAACTGTCACCAAGTATTCCCGTCTAGGTACTCTTGAAAGGCAAGCCTTGTTTTATCTCTTAGCAGACCTCCGTGACAGATAGGCATATCATGGGAACTCTCGAAATGCTCAGTAAAGCTAACATACAACAGTGTTGTGCTTAGGGTTTCCTGACATCGCATTCGGCATCACAGTCCTTAGAGCCGGTTGGAATCACTGCGGCGTACACCCAAGGACTGATAACAGGAAAAAAAAGACAAAAAAAAAAAAAAAAAGACAAAAAAAAAAAAAAAAAAAAAAAGGTCGTCATGGACGCAGCCTGTTTCCCGACGGTGCTTGAAGAATGAAACTTACAGTTGCTTAATCTTTCCGCGTGTAGATTGACGTTCAGGCCATGCACACATGCTTGAGTTCTGACTCAGTCAAATGTTCCAGCTACTTAATGTTTATTTATATGCTTCTGTTCTTCTCAAGACGTTCATTGGGGCTATTATGGCCCTGAGTTCATCCGCACGACACTTTCCTAATGTAGGCTTTATTCGGTTGCCTGCAGGTAATTATGTACATTTAGGTACCTTAGTAACGCCGGCCGTGTAGACTGTAGAATAACTAATAACTTGAACTACTAACTAGGTACATATCTATCCAAAGTCATCCATGATAATAGACCTTAGCACCGGAACGAGGAGTTTTGCGCCCATGCTGGACATAACGAGACACAGACGCAGGAGCTGCCGGAAGCCTAGCTCTAAGTAACGGTGCCTCCTGTTCTTCAGCGTCCAACCCCTCTGATGGCTCAACTAACACATCGTGTGACCCAAAAAAAATGAGAATGGGGAAGTATGGACAAGAGCAGGAGAGGACAAGAAGTAAAAACAAAAAAAAAAAAACATACAGCACCTGGGATTCGCTGGTCGTCACCGACCCAACTACTAGTCAGGCGATTGGCGGCTTATCTATGGGAGAGCGGACGGGATCCCGAGTTTTCCACCATCTATGGCCGTATGTGGCTGTCTGCGGCCATCGGTTTGCTTATATAGGCTTACTGAGTTGACAGGTGCGCATCGGATCAAGTGTTTGGCTGAGTAGGGTAATTCTAGCCCCGGGCGTCTGTCTACATGCTCCGTCAGCTACCTAGCTAAGGTACCTAGACCAATACGAGACCATTCTGTCCAGACCCTAACAACTATACCTCATACGATGCTACGTTCTAGTAAAGCTACAATAGATGATAGTACTACGTCGCTCACTCAATATGGTTTACCGTGACTGCACTTTCCTTCTCGCCACACATAAGTGTTGATATTATTAGGTGGCTTATATGTGTCCTATCTTACGGCCTACCAGAACTTATCAAGTACGTGTCTAAACCTTCTCACCCAATAAGACTCGGGGTAAACTCTACTTTCTGTCAAGGGGAATATGATATACCTTCCGCATTCGTGGGTATCTATAATCAAGGCTAATCTCTGCAGCAATCCCTTCCCACCTCAGTTCTCAACATAATACTCCCCGCCCCTTCCTCTTCCTGAGCTCCAAGTCCAAGCCGCTAGCGACAATAAATGCAAGAGACGGGGGGCAATTATCTCAAAGAAGGCCGCAAAAACAAATAAGACACATGATTACAAAAAAGACTAAAATAAGAGAGTGTGCAAAAGACTACCTTAGGTAGGCACCTACTCTCCTATTTCGCATCCGGGCCAACAACCTCCCCCTCCCCCGCCATGGTCAGGCCCCTCGCCCGTCTTTCCCTCCTCCTCTCCTTGCGGCACCAGATGCAGCATCCTATCGCCGAGGCCAGAATGACGACGCCAATGATGGGTATGCCAATCATGATAAAGTTCATGATGGAGCCCCAGCCCAGGTCGTTATATTCCGAGGGACGGTCCCCTTCGCCAGGGGCCACCGTCTGGCCGGGCACCCAGGAGCCCAGATACTTGCTGCTTGTGAGCGCCGGTAGCGAGGGGGACAGCGTGCTGGTGTCGCTCTCGGCCCAGCTGACGTGCCACGCCTGGTGGACCACCGCACCCTGCGTGACTATGGTCGTCGATGCGCCGCCGCTGTCGTCGGTGGGGTTCAGCCTCGCCGTGATGGGCGGCTGCCCGGACGACAGGGTGCCGACGCACGGGACGTCGATGGTGGGTATGGCGAAGCTGCGCAGGCTGACCTGCGGCGTGAAGCCGCTCGCGCAGCAGTACGCCGTCGAATACGTCGACGACGCCTTTCCCTCCGTGATGATCTGTACTACCGTCTGCGACAGCTCGTAGTACGTCCATGCCGAGGGGCACACGGCAGGGCTGAAAGAGAAGCGGCCGGCCCAGCCCGTCGGCTGGCACGCCGCGAAGCGGGGGTCCGCCGCGTTGGACACCAGCGCCGTCACGATCTGCTCGGAGTCGTTGAACAATAGCTTGATCCGGGTGACGTCGAAGATGGACGCGCAGGAGGAAGAAGAGGGTGGGTTGAAGGGCGTCGTGAGCGCGGCCAGCGGCGGCGCGGTGATGACCGTTGTTGTCATGGCTTGAGAGAGAGCTAGCAAGAAAAAAAAAAAAGCTTTGCTGCACACTGCACACACACACACACACACACACACACGCGCGTGCGTAGGTATGATGTACTAGTTATTACTTGAGGTGTGTTGGCGCCGTTGACTTATATACACACACATATATAAGAAACGGGCACCACGTTGCAGTTAGCTGAACTGGTTTTTGAGGATTTGTAAGGAGGAAAGAAAAAGAATTGAGTAAAGTAAGGGAAGGGGGGGGAGGCGCGACGTTAAGTATTTGAAAGTTGATGTTAAAAGGAATCGGGAATGACTGAGGTGAAGGGAAGTAGGGGCAGCTTGGCATGTTCTCTTCTTCGTGTAGTATTAATGAATTTATGCTCTTCACCTAACTAACTTATAAGTTGTAAAAAAACACACGCCTGCCTAGTTAGGCAGGCAGCCTAGCAGTTTTGTGTGTTTTGTGTTCGTGTTCCTGCGTTGAAGCCGGGATTATTAAAGCTGTAACGTCCTTTCGTAGTGTACAATATAGTACTGTTGTTAGAAAGTACGGTGTAGCTACGTGATTAGAAAGTGGATGGCTGAAATGATGATGTAAATTGATGTGTATTCCCTTGTGTGCTCTTTGTGTGATTTGTGGTGAAGTGACTGAAGTCCACGGTGCTGCCGCTGCTGCGTATGTATGTATGTACATGCATACAGTACCTGAATTTCTTAGGGTCTTACCGGTGTTTGTCTTACTATGGGGTCGGTAAATGCGAGCTCTCCCCCACCTTGGACGACACCTTCCAGATGTGCTTACGACTCCAGCTTGTGGCGACTTGGTAAACCGCCGTGGGATTTAGAGAAGTTGTGAAGGAGCAATGGTAAGAACCTGCTAAGGAGCGAAGGACGAGACGTTTATACGATAATTAACCCGGGTTTACCGTAGTTACTATTATGAATGGTATTATTTCTAGTCCTTGCGGGGTGTCTTCCCTTCCTTTAGACAACCTCCAGACCACTCTCGACCCTAGATCTAGCATTTCGTGCGCGACATTATGGACTAGTGCGTGCGGCGTAGTAAGGCGCCTCGATCTACCCTTACTGCGTGACCTAAGGATACAACTTTAATTTGATTACACTTCTGTCATTACCTGCCAGCAGCACCTAATCACATACAGTGAGCCGCCCAGGCCCCTGAGGACTGGCCTAGAAAAAAGATAAAAAGGTCAGACTTGTTAAGACGTCGTCAGACTCCTTCGCTTTTTGCAAAATCGATAATGGAACCGAGCAGTAAACTGCGGCGGGGTTTTGTCTCTTCGAGGGAAGATGGTGATGGTTTGTGCTACGACAGTCAGCCCCCAGATCTGCATAGGCAGAAGCCGACAGTGCTTGGCCAAGATGTGCTTTCGCATCGGCAGCGCATCTCGACTTTCCGAAACCCGAATCAAGTCAATGGCGGCCCGAGGGAGGACTAGACGCTGGGTCGGGTTCATCCAAGGCAGAAGGCTTGGCTTGCTTGGCTCGCTTTGCCCCTGGAAGGATCAACAGCATGTTGCTAACGGGTCTACCATTGGGGAGCCACCCTTTGCAAAGGGAAGGTGGTATAGGCAGGGCTGAAAGACCTTCGCGAAGCTGGGGATATAACCATGGGCTCAGTCGATGCTGGGATGGAGGCGTCTGAGGACCGCGATGGCTGAGGACGGAGATGGCCTTGGGCCTGGGAGCCCTCGTGACGGGTATATAAAGATGCCATGTAACGACAGGTCGGTTTGTCCCATCAGTCAGGGCAGTTCGTTTGCCGATCATTACACTCTCTGCTTTTGCCTGGCTCATCAGGCCGTCCTCTCGTTTGACTGTCTCCTAGGATGAAGGGACCGTAGCCCCTGGCCTTACTGGCTGCCCTTGGCTGGATCTCGGCGACCCGAGCCCTCCGTGAGGGCTTTTACGGAGACTACCCGGACCTCTGCCCGCGAGCATGCAGCGCCGTTGGCTCCAACCCGGCTAAGTGGTCACAGTACCACCGCCTCAGCGACCTCGAGTTCTGTGACGAGCCGATGCTCTTTGACCTCAACGTCCAGAACCTCGTCACCGACCCCAAGACTGTCATCACTACCCGGGCCTGCTCTCGTGCCGATGGTTAAGCCGTTCCCGTCTCGAACGCTGCCGCTCAGGTGAACAGCCGCGATGTCGTTAGCACCGGGAATAATTGCGGCGCTACCGTTAAGCAGGTCGGCTTCACTGCTCGTGCCTCCTCTGCCTCCTTTGTCGCCAGCACGGCCGACCTGTCTGCCGCCGCCAACACCTTGGTCGCCTATCTGCAGGATAGTGCGGCCTGCGGCTCAACCATCATGTTTGCCAAGAGCAGGGATGCTGTGGTTGGTGTCTACGCCGGCGCCGAGATCCAGAAGGCTGCTGCTGCTGGGCTTGTCCGCAAGTTCCTCGACCAGGCCAAGACCGGCAGCGCATCTCTCCAGATCTGCACTGCCAACTCGACTGACGACGCAACGTTCGGCCCCTACGCCGGCAGCATGGGCGACCTGGGCAAGGTCCAAGACGCCGTCAAGACCTGGACCAACGGCCAATGCCTCGACGACCAAGGATCCACACAGCTCAGCCAGGGACGAATGGATGCATTTCCAACTGCGGCACCGACATTGTGAACAATGGCAGTCCCCCTTCCGTCTTCCGCAACATCGGCTACTTCGAGGCCTGGAACTACAACCGCCCGTGCCTCACCATGGACGCCAGTCAGATCGACACATCCAAGTACACAACGGTGCACTTTGCATTCGCCACCGTCGACAGCAGCTTCAGTGTTGTCATTGACGACAAGTCCAAGGCCCAGTTCGACGCCTTCCGCCAGCTTGGCTCGTCGGTCAAGAAGGTCATTTTCTTTGGAGGATGGGCGTTCTCGACTGAAGTGTCATCGTTCCAGTTATTCAGAGATGCGACCAAGCCCGCGAACAGGGCCACATTTGCGAAGAACGCCGTCGACTTCCTCAAGTCCGCGGGCTGCGATGGCCTGGACTTTGACTGGGAGTACCCTGGCGCGCCCGACATTCCGGGAATCCCGCTTGGAACGGCGGAAGATGCTCTCAACCACATGAAGTTCCTTTCCCTCGTCAAGGGCCAGCTGCCGTCCGGAGCCACGCTCTCCATCGCCCTGCCTGCCTCGTACTGGTATCTCAAGCAGTATCCCGTCAAGCAGATGCAGAACGTGGTGGATTACTTTGTCTACATGACGTACGATTTCCACGGACAGTGGGACTACGACAACAAGTTCTCCGCGCCGGGCTGCCCAAGCGGCAACTGCATCCGCTCGCATGTCAACATCTCGGAAACTACCACGGCACTGTCCATGATCACCAAGGCCGGCGTGAATGCCAACAAGCTCGACTGGGTGAGCTACATGGACGCCACCACCAAGGACAGCCGTAACGCGTGGATCCCCAAGCTCAACATGGGCGATTCCACCGACTGGGCCGTCGACCTCGAGACGTTCCAGCCTGCCCCTGGCGGCGGCGGCGGCGGCGACAACCCTGACCCGGACGACAAGTGCGAGGAGAACAGGACGTACAAAGCCGAGGCGATGCCCGACGGCGAGTACATGGACTACTTCCTCATGGACCCCGAGAACGCGGCCACCACGGGCCGGCAGTACGTGACCATCGTCAACCTGACGCCGCACCGCTTCGTGCTCGACCACACGCACTCGTACCAGATGGACACGTTCGACTTCGCCGACATCCCGCCCCGGTCGGGCGCGCCAGAACATCGCCCACTACAGCGAGGCGGTCAAGGCCAATCCCGTGGACGACAACGGCGAGGCCTACTACAACATCCAGGGCACCGACAAGAAGTTTGTGATCCGCGCCACGACGCACATCCCCGACAACGTACCCCCCGCCGCACCGTCATCGACCTGACGGGCATGGGCATGGGCATGGGCCAGCGCGAGTACAGCGACGCCCGGGCAGAAGGTGCCCGTCACCCTGGTCATCACCGGCAGCGCGGACTACAAGGACGGGTTCATCGCGTCGATCAGCCACGGCCCCGGCGGCTGGATGCGCCGCATCTACGACACCATCAAGGACCGCCCGATCCACTCCATCGTCATGCCGGGCACGCACGATTCCGGCATGAGCAGGCAGACGCACCAGATCACCGAGGGGCTCACCAGCGAGGCGAATCTGATCACGCAGGGGATAAACATCTACGACCAGGCGCGCCCCGGCGCGCGCGCTGGTTCGACCTGCGGATCGCGACCGTCCACAACGTGGTGACGGGGAACTACGGGTGGTGGGTGATGCCACGTGGCCGACGAGACCGCGGCCGTCACCGTCGGCAACAGCGGCGAGTTCGCTGGACGACGTTATCAGCGAGATCAACAAGTTCACCGCGGAGAACCCCGGCGAGGTGCTCTCTTCTTGAAGGTGCGGTATACCTCCTGGGCCTGCGGAAAAACGTCCTGAGCAAGGGGGGCCGATCAGGTGGGACCGCGGCATGATCGACGACGACTTCTACGGCAAGCTCGAGACGGTGAGCAACCGGTTGCGGGAACCTGGACGACGGCGGGCAGCAAGAATATCACGGAACAAACAGCCGGCGAGCTGATGGACAAGAACGGCGGCAAGGGGTGCGCGTCATCTTTCTTCCTCGAGGGCCGGTCGGACAAGGGCAGCCTGTGGGACGACGCCGAGGAGAAAGGCGTCCTCGGGGCATCTACAGCAAGACGCGGGCGAAAACTACTGGGACGACTGGCCGCAGAAGGAGACCACGGAGGAGGTGGCCCGACGTGGAGATCGCCCATTATCAAACTTATGAACGCTCCAACGCGGGGTCATAAGACCGATCCACATCGGGCAGTGGCTGGTCAGCGCGGGCCCAGTGTACACGTCGTTGGTGGGCATCCAGAACCTCGCCATCCTGCCGACGAACCCCGCCCTCTACTGGAAGGGCGACCCCAAGCACTTCCCCAACGTGATCCTGCTGGACTACATCGGGGTCGTGCTGAAGGACCAGTTCGCCTGGGACCAGCTGAACGCCGAGATGTACACCCTGGCCATAGGGCTGAACCTGTACCTGCTGGGAGAGAACTGCGCCATCAACACGAGACGGTCGTTGGTCTATCCGGCTCCGGCGGCAACGGTCAAGACGAACGGGTTGATGATCAGCGCTGCGACGGCAACGAAGGAGGAGAAGAAGAAGAAGGCAAAGTGGAACGGCGTCATCTTTGCCAACGGCACCAAGGTGGACAGCCCGCCGAAGGACTTGCATATCGGACGGGTGGACGTCCTGAGGAAGGGGACCAGGTTCAGCAACGGCGCGGTAAAAACTTTTGAAAGAAATGCACCTCCGTATATACTTCATTCACTGTGTATGTATGTCACTACGCCGTTCACTGTCTATATTGCCTAAATCTATGTCTTACTCTTGAGTCTTGTAGTTTGTGATTCGTGTGAACGGGGGACTACCTACTGTACTATTCTCGTCTTAAAATCTTTTCACCTCCACTAGTCCACTATATAGTCTAGGTAACATTTGAAACTTTGATGTACCTTACTTATATATAGGGGGGAACTAACTCACAAGCATATATATATATATATATACAGGACAAGAAGCGTGTAGTCTGTAAGTTTTTTTTGGTTATATACAGTTGTATTCAAAGAATATGTCATGTTATGTTATATGTTTTATACAGATTCACAGCTTTTCACTTCACATGCCTAGGTCCGCAGTATTAGCAGCATGAAACGGCGCCACCAGATCCTCCTGCAACAGTCCGTATCGATCAGCAAGGTGCCAGAACCGATGCTTCCAGAACCTGCCCGTCTTGATATCTGCATCGATCACGCCCCTCGCCGCTGCGCCTTCTGGTATCTGCTCAGGGGGACCGCCACCACCGCCACCACCACCCGCCGTAGCATCCATGATGTTCCTCGCCGACTTGACCAACTTGGCCGCCTCCTCCATCTTATCCGCCCTCACCAACGCAAAGAGCAGCTCGTACAGCGTCGAGAACGTAATGATCGTCCCTCCCGCTCCCGCATTGCTCGGCGCAAAGATCCGATTGTAAATATGCAGCGCCCTATCCGTCTCTCCCGCCTGCGAGTACCCCTTGATAACCCTCTCCCAGAAGATCCTGTCAATATCCCTGTTATCGTGCAGGTTCCGGCTCTCAATCAGACTGGTCACGGCCACCGTATCCGGCGGGTCCCGGGAAAAGTAGTGCTCCGCGAGCATGGTGTAGATATGCGAGGTCAGCTCCAGCCCGGCATTGCTCCAAATGTGCGCGAGCACAGCCTTGACGGCCGCCTCCGCATTATCCCCGCCTTCTTGCAGCAGCACGTAAATCATCTTGGCATACGTCTGCATGTTCGCCTTGACACCCGCGGCCTCCATGTCCCTGATGAATTTCGTCACGATCTGCACCTGCCTCTCCGGACTCTCAGCGCCCACGTCGGCTAGGGCCCCTTCCAAAAGAATGGTGAACGTCGCGGCGTCCGCCTCTATGCCCATGTCCCGCATCATCTGGAAGATCTTGTCGACCTCGTCGTGCTGGCCCTTGCGGACCATCGGCCGCAACAGGGTGTTGAAGGTGTAGATGTCCGGGGCGATCCCTTGCCTGGCCGCCCAGCCGAGCACGGTCTTGGCGGTGGACATTCGGTTGAGACGTAGTAGACCGGAGAGCGCGGCGTTGACGGGCTCAATGGTTGGCTTCACGGCAATGACGAAAGAATTGCCCTGTCCTTTTCGGGAGTCTTCCCATATCTTTGCCATCTCGTTGAGCGCTGCGAGTCCAGCTTCGGGATCTCCAGCGCGGATGAGGCCAGAAATCCGCGCCGTCCAGACTGTCGTGTCGAGCTCGATACCCGAGGCCACTAACCGCTGCCAGACGGTCTTGATGCCGTGGGGATTCTTGGCCCGGGTGCACCCGTCAATCATGGAGTTCCATGTCTTGATGGTGGGTTTCACGCCGATGCGTTGCATACGATTCCACACGTCGATGGCTAACTCGGGCTGTTTCAATCCCATGTAAGCCATGATGAACTGGTCGAATAACTCGACGTTTTCAGCCAGCAATTCTTTGACACGCGCCTCGTCGGGGACGTCGTCCATGCCCCAGAATTCCTGCCATGCCTTCTTCATCGCTTCGAGGTTCCCCCGCTTCAGTGCCTGGTCGAACTGCCGGTAGATGTTATCTACAGAACGGGGGGGTCTCGTGAATGACCGAGGATCCAGAGCAGCCATCCTGTTGCTCAGCACCGCAATCACTGCAGGCCAGCGAGACAAGCAATAGTCATGCAGATCTGGGTAGGGTCCAAACACAGTCTTGAGTTCGTTTCTCTTCGGGCGAGGGCTAGCAAAGAGAACCTGGCCCATCATCCTGAGAAAGGGTGTGGCCTTTTCCAGCACAGACTGGTTCCGATTGACGGGATCGGTTAGCAAGGCGTAAGTTGCGATCGCTGCCCAGGTCGGTCGATGCAAGACTAGATGGGTGTACTGAGGAAACAGCGCCGCAAATGCGCGTTGTGGTCCAGGCCAGCGATCAGACGATGAATGAGCCCTGGGATAGCCAGAGGGATATAGACCCTGCTTTGCTGCCTTGGCGGCGTCGCCCACTCGCAAAGCTGTGAATCTCGGCACGGTGAAGACCTTCCATGCCCCCAACAAATCGTGGAGGAGGGCATCGCGTCGACCCATGGCGTTCTCGTAACTCTCTATCGAGGTGTAGTCTGTCGGAAACGTGCTGACCCGACATATATGCTGGAGGAGTTGGATCATGAGGATGGCCCAGTTTGGCGGTTTGAGGAGGCCCAGCTCCAGCATGATCTCGCTGATGCGCGTCACCGTCGGGAGCTCGGGGGAGTCGAAGCTCTCTGCTTTCTTGATCAACAGTCGCCTGAAGAGTACTGCGCTGAGCTGGTCTATGAGAATCTGTGGAACCTCGGACCCGGCCTGGCTTATCTGTGGGTATATGTTCGTCTCGAAGAAGCCATAAGCAGCCGTCACTCCTGCGTCGCCGTCTCGTCCGAGGATTTCCTGCATCTTTGCTACATCCTTCATGAGCCCTAGATTGGCCATCTGCCCAGTCGATGGTGAGGTCGCCGCCGTGCTCTCCGAAGCTGCCACATCTCTCGACTGCTGCTCCCCGACGATGTTCTTGAAGATGGCCAACGATGACGAACTGTCTGCGAAAGCGGCACGCCGCGGTCGTGTCGCGTTGTTCGTCTTGATTTTTCGAAGTTTCCATCCCGCATCGGCCGTGGGCGCCGGCGTCGCGGCTCGAATCGATTGCTGATCGTCGTGCTGCGGTCCAACATCGCCAGCCGCGGTGCTGTAGCTGCTATTCCTTGGTTGCTGCCACGAGGTTTGCTGCACCCTGGATGCGGCGAGAATCCTCGCGCGACATCGTAGGCACACCTTGCTCAACTCACTCATCTTCTCAATCGCGGCCCTTCGAGACCGCCGCGCATGGTTGTGGGTTGATTTCTTGGTCGAACGAACGAAAAGGTGCGAAGCTCTGGTCGAAGTTCGCGACAAATTTCATCGGGGGTCGGGTCTTTGCCAGCCGGCAACCGTTGCAGGAAACGCATTAACGGCTAGCGAGGCCCGCTTCTGCTAGTAGCCGCTCGGTCGCACGTGTGCCACCCAACCCCTTGTACTCGACGTTTCCCCACATACGTCATCCCGGTCGGTCGGTCTCTCCGACATCTCCCCAAGAGAGTTGGGGCAAGGAGCGGTGACTGCTTTGAAACCGGTCTTTTGAGCTCCAGCTGACCTTAGACGAATTTTCAGTTAGAAGTAAGCTTGGTGAAGCTTCCGCCTAGCTCAGGCTTCTAACGGTCAAGTCAATTGGCTTACCAGTCGGCTCCGTGCGAGCACACCGAGCAGCCCAAGATGACAACGCTCATACCGCGCAAGCCGTACACCGACGATGAGCTTCGGAAGCTCTATCCCGAGGGCCTGGAGCTCCAATTGGTGCAGATCTTGATGCGCCACGGAGAGCGCACGCCAGTGTCAGCACGGTTTCAAAACACAGGGTTGCGGGCGTTCTGGCCCTACTGCGCGAGCGTGCGGCACATGCGGTCGATCATCACGCATCACAACGGCGATGGAGAGTTGGTCAGCGGTAGACCATTCACCACGCTCGAGTGGAAGCGGCGCCTCGAGACGTTCGGTCCCAACGACGAGCCGGTTATTGCTACCGGCCCCAAGGGCGAGGTGGACGATGTCTGCGACATGGGCAGTCTGACGGATCAGGGCAGAGCGAGCACCTACAAGCTCGGCCACCGATTACGGCAGCTCTACGTCGACCGCCTCAAGTTCCTCCCTCCCTCGATTCACTCCGCAGACTTCATGTACCTCCGCTCGACTCCGATCCCTCGCGCGCTCGAGTCGCTACATCAGACGTTCTCTGCATTATATCCTCCGTCAACACTGGAGCCCGGAAAGGATGGCAAGTTTCCGGCACCCACAATTCTAACCAGGACGCCCGGCGACGAGACGCTGTTCCCCAACGATAGCAACTGCCGCCGCTTCGCGGCTCTGTCCCGAGCCTTTGCGCAGCGAACCGCCGACAGATGGAACATGTCGGACGAGATGGAGTACCTAAACAAGCTGTGGGGGAAGTGGATGCCGCCAGAGAGCCCGCGCGTGGCCGTCGACTCGCATCCACGTTTGTCAGGTATCATGGACACGATCAACTCGACCCTCGCCCACGGCCCCGAAACACGGTTACCCAGAGAATTCTACGACGAGAAAGGTCGGCAGATCATCGAGAAGATTGCCGTGGAGGAATGGTTCAGCGGGTACCAGGAGTCGAGGGAGTACCGCATGCTGGGCATTGGCGGTTTACTGGGGGACATTGTGGGTCGCATGGTCGGGAGCGTCGAGCGGAGCAGCACGGCGGACGGCAAGTACGAGCTCTTGAAGGCAACGGGTCAAGACGACACACAAGCACATGATATCAAGTTCGGCATCAGCGGGTGCCATGACACCACGCTAGCGGCCGTGCTGGCAAGTGTCGGTGCCTACAACCACGCCGACTGGCCACCTTATACGAGCCACATCGCCATCGAGATGTTTCGCAAGTCTGGGGCTGGGGCTGGGGCCGGGGCTGGGTCAACGGTCGTCCCGGCCAAGAGAAGTTGGTGGGGAGGGCTCATCACGTCGCCGGCGGGCACACCACCGCCAGGCATCGGACGCAGGCCCCTATCCGAGCTGTCAGACAGCGACATAAAAAAGATGGAGGGCTACTTTGTGAGATTGCGGTACAACGACGAGATAGTCACCGTTCCGGGATGCAAGGCGCCGGGGAATCATCTGGAGGGGGATGAGTCGTTTTGCACGTTGGTATGTTGCTTATTTTCCATCTTATGTTGCTTCCTGGTTCGCTAACACAACATGACATGAAAACAGACTGCTTTCAAGGCAATCGTGGACAAGTTCACGCCGCAAAATTGGAAACAACAATGTCGGATGAACACCAACCTACCTGCGACACCGACCGGTAAGCCGGAATGGGCAGGCTATTAGGGGTGTGTCAGTGTCGCTTCTTCCTTCCTACATACATACATACATACAGCCTCGGTGATATGTTAGCGTCTATAATATATTTCGGGAGAGACAAGCTTGCGGTGTATATACAGTAATTAACATACAAAGTTTTCATTCACACGTCGATTAATTTGTTGTTCGAGTGTGCTATCAAACTCAGAGCACACACACACACAGATGTATAATGCATGCTCTAGTAGGGAGAGATATAGGTGTCGTCAAGGCCATCATCGAATATATACACTTGACACAACATTGTAGATACACATAAATGAAGCAATATGTTGATGGCTTGATGAATATTTATATCAAGGTTCAAATCTTATAGAGGACCAAGAAATAAAGATAGATAATAATAATAATGAGCTGGTATTTCATATATATGCATGCATAGCATAGCATATGTTTTGCGTCCCATAGCAGAGCAGATTGTAATCGAGCTACTACTACCAGTGGGACCCATCCATCCCGTGTGGCTGCCTATCTTTGTAAGGCCACCCAACCAAAAACCAGATGGACATAAAAAACTCCTAAGGCTCCCTGAGATGCGTGCCCAAATTCCCCATTCATCTCTTTGTCTTCCTTTACGCCATGCCTTAAAAAAAAAGTGTATTCCCCCATGTTTGATCTGATCTGATCCCATCCCATCCGAACCGACCGACCGACCGATATAATATATATATGCCTAATGCAATGTCCCCACTAACATATGAAATACCAACACAACATAAAGAAACAATGAGATGAAAGGAGGTGTCTAAATGCCCTTGGCACCACGACCAATAACATCAGCCATCCACCCCAGCTCACTCACCAAATCATCCAGCCCCGAATCCCTGAGCGGTCCATTCCCGACAAGAAGGGATGTATTTCCAGTGGGTACATCATTCCCATTCCTGGCAACCAACGCTGGGGATCCCACAGGTTGTGTGGTAGCGGGTGTAGTAGTGACAAGTTTGCTTCCATCTTGTATGGTAACAGACGACAGTGGCAAGCTATATGTCGACAAGGTAGCCGTCAGAGTCCGGGCGAACGAGTTCCTCCTCTCCGTCTCCATCTGCCCCCTGGTAGGGATCGTTGGCAATGCCTCTTCCTCTTCAGCTTCATCCTCTGAATGATAGAACGACGGAACCATCAGACTGGAATCTTCCGGTGATAATGGTGAGCTTGGAGAATAGAGACTCCCAGCATCAGAGAAGGAGAACCGTGACTGCATATTCCAGTCCTCTTGTTGCATGGGTGGTGATAATGGCATCAGGGGTGGCGCAGGGGGTGGTCTGTTCGGTGGTGCTAGGGTTATTGACGGGGTAGGTGATACTGTGCGTTGGGTAGAAGTCGGAGGGGGTGATAATCCGGTGTATGCTTGTGTCTCGGACACAGCTGACATGGCAAAATTGTCGTCGTCTTCGTTCTCTTCCTCCACGATGTCCTCCGGAATGGCTATTGAAGGGCGTTCGTTCACTTCAGGTTTCTCCATCTCTTCGAGTGGCGTGTCATCGGACAGGAATCTCCGTAGCGATTCTGGCGATATATCCCTCGACCGACTTCCTTCTGAACTCGCGGCGGCACCTCTTTCTCTCTCGTCTTCTTCGGGTGATGGAGAGTGGACTTCCCTCAGCGAGGAAGAGCTCGCCTTCCGGCTGAATAACTTCCGCGGGGAAAACCGCCACCCGGAACCCGGTGACAACGACCTTGCTGACCGCTTGTGCGCTAGTCGCTGTAGTGAGGGTGCACTCCCTATCCGGCGGGCAGGTGCTTCCGTCATCATCTCTTGATGAGGCATCGCTGGTGCCGCTGGTCGGGGCGTGAGGTATTTGTCGTCGGGGTTGGTCGTCTTGAAGTCTGCGTCCCGGAGGGATGTCAACGAGGCACTTCGCTTCCGGAGAGACTGCTCGACAGGAACCCAGAGGGTGTTGACGGTCTGGCCTGGTAGGTAAGGGCATGTATTTGTTGACGGCAAAGCCGGGTCGTGTGTCTCGGACGCCCCATCCAACTCATACTGGACATCTCGATTAGCCTGAGTCATGGACACATATGACTAGGGGCTCTTACATAGAAGTAGTAGGTGTGGCCCATCTTCAAGCCACCATCACGTGGAGGTGTACTGCCAGCGTCACCATCGCAGATGATATCCTTGAACGAATAGCATCCACGCCATTGACCACGGTCTCGTCTGATATCGCGCTCCATTGTGTAGGCTCTGCCAAAATTATCCCAAGATCCGACGAGATGAACAGCTTGAACTGAAGGATGTGTTTGTCTGGCATATTGTCAGCTGTTTTGTTCAGGAGCTCGGGTATATAAGATGAAGTGTTAAGACATGGAATTTCTAGGGCTGAACGCAGGCATGCAGTGCTGAGCTGACGAATCCCTCTCGTGGCCAATCCCGGCATGACTCCCATCATCTGAAGAGCAATGACCAAGTCGTGGACCTATCAGGAAGCCTTCTTCCGAGTCGGATCCGAGGTGAAAGAACAACATCGAACAACAGTCTAATCCCCAACTGGTATAAAGCTCATGAGGCTTTGAGGCTGACGTTATACGAAGTTTTCCCGGGAATGTTCCTTATGACGCAGCCCTGCCCTTGCTTGATTCAAAGCCTCTGACAATCTTTCCAGAACGAGGCATATCAATTCCAAACCACGGGGAAATTGCAGTAAGACGTACAGTGTTGCTCGTATGCGGGAACGGTGGAAATAATACGAGCTCGCGGTAATAAAGGAGCGATGGCAAGGCGGCAGTGAAGCCCTCGTAGGGCCAAGCGAAGCGGCAAAGCAGAATTGCTGAAAATAAAACGAAGGACCGAAAGAAAGCAATGAATGTATAAAACTAAACTCACAGCATGAAAGTAAAGAGTGTTGTAGTTGGGTCCATGCCGATGTGTCGATGTTGACTCGCCGCGCCTGAAGCGGACGAGACGTCTCGAAGGGGAAGGAACTGGTCTTATAAGCCTGGTTCACTGCTCCTTCCTCGGCGGCGCTTGCGATGCAATCGGGATCCTCTGCCCAGCAATCGACCGTCGGGGGTTTTCAGTTAGACGCAGACGTGTTCAGCGAGTTCGTCATATAGCTGTGATTGAAGGAGGAGGCGTCTGGCCAATGAGGTCGCCCGTTCAGGTCTCGGAAGCGCCGTGATGGTGAGCGACGTAGCAGCGAGACCCGATGTGAGTGGTCGGCGCTTAGGACAATAAGCGGCCACGGATGGTCAACGTTTCGAGTCCCCTAACCAGATTGCTGTTTTTGGGACGTAGTAGACCCAACAACGTGGTGCCTCACGAAGACACGAGAAATTTTTCTGAGGGTCTCAGAAGTTAGTCCATGTGTGGCAGGATGTTTTGTCATTGAACGACAACACGGTTGAGGCCCAGTGCTGCCCCAGAGTGAGACCTGAGACTGGGAACGGAGAGAGGCGCAACGGGCTCTATTTCAGGCGGCCGGGGCCTCATTCAGAAAAAGGGAAATCCAAGGGCCGCAGTGGCGCCAGACAACCGGGCTGAGAAACGCTTTGGCCGCCCAGTCTGAGATGCAGGCTGCAGCGGACTGCAGCACAAGAATAACGAATTGCATCGCACGGGGACGCGGCTTACACAGGATCGTGGCTGGGATTGGGTCGAACTTCATGCACCGCTAATCTCGCCAGGGCTAAGCCATGCCGGGAGACCCTGTCGGGCCATGTGGGAGGTTAAATTGAGCTGGGGGTTTCGCGACAGTCGGACGCAGCGTAGCATCGGTACCTTTTTTTTCTCCATCACAGCAGACAGAGCAAGGACCAACCGGCATAGGCGGCTGATAATAAGTGAATCTGAGAACATGCCGAGAATAAGGGGCATGATAGCAATGACAAAGGAGCAAAACATCGATTTCAATTCGGACATGACAAATGTCGATGATGATGGACAGCTACGCAAAGGCTAGGCCCGCTAGCAGGCTGCACCAAATATCATGAAACAAGACCAATGGGAAGAGCAGATAAGAGAGACCGGACAACAGCGATGCGTTGTCCCAAGGCTTGCTTGAATGTCTGTGTGGAGAAGCCGGGCTAGTGAAGCATGGAAGCCATCGGGGATCATGATCGTCCAAAAGAGCTGCCAACCTTGCGACGACTCGGGATTGGACGGCAGCGAAAAGAAGCGCAGGGCGACAAAGTGCAGAACGCAACACTGTGAACTTGGAAAGACCGATTGAAGACGCAACTCACCACGGTCAGCCCGGCACTTACAACTGGATGAGAGTCAGGTTTCTGATTACCGCAACACGATGACATTGGGTGCACATCACACACAGCGCACAATGTGGCGGACCTACGTCCAGTAAGTCGAGCGCTGTTCGAAAAGAGGCAGAGGAGCGACGGGAAGCAATTGGAAATTGAGCGCCTTGGAAATAGACGTGATACTCGAAAGAACCCGCGTCGCCAGGAATCGCTGTGAGCTGAACCATTCGCTGGAAGTGTGTGTGTCTCAGGCCCGTCCCTGGTTTTGCTGGTCTCTGCACCAATCCGAAAAATGCCGCCCGCGGGTGTCCCTGGGGGTTCATTGGCGATCAGAACAAATGGAAAATTCCCCTAGACCGGGGTCGTGGTCAAGGGTCTTGCTGGCTCGCAGCCAATGGCTTCATTCCAGCAGGACTTCAAATCCGGGTGAAGTTTTTGACAGGTGGATGAATTCAAATTTGGAAGATGAAAATGATTGGTATGGGCGCAGACAAACTTGTGTTCAATGCACAGGGCCTAAGGTTTCAGCCGGTCGAGTTAATTGGGCCTCAGGTTACGGTAGGTCGGGTCCATCCCGTCTGTGGACGCGGGACGGGGCTGAGCAGTTTTCTGGAGAGTGCGTTTTCTCTGCCATATGTCCGAATTGTCAGCGCGAGCCTATCCGTCCAAAAGTGGCAAATGCGATGCTCTGTGTTAGCGTGCCTAGAGTTTGGTTGATGTCGAAGCTTCAGCTTGAGCCTCCAAAACGAAATACTCCGTCTTACTGTGTCTAGCTTCAATCTAGCTTGAAGCTCCGAGATAACCTCAGAGACATGACTGTGTAAGAGTCAGCCACTTTCCTGCTCGTCCCGGCAACGCGGGAAGTGCAACGGGAATTCCCCAACATTTGTCTGAGACATGCCGTTCCTGTCAAACGTCCGTCTTACTATGTCGGGCCCGTTGCTTTGGTGTAAGTTCACCTCGGCGACCTTGAGGATTCCAGATTGCCGCAGCTGGATAACCACGACAATCCAGTTGCATGCATACGGGTTCCTGTTCCGCAGACATGCATATGCGCGCATGCAAAGGCTCACTGGTCCTTACTCGAGGAAAACTTGTGATGACATACAGTAGAATAGTGAGTGGACTCAACGGGCATCGTCCACGCTGTCCTATCCAAAACCGTCTACCAACGGGCTGCCCGAGAAGATGCGTCACGCATCACGCATATGTTGTATCTGCACATGCAAGTGGTGACAACACATCTGCAGAAGAACAATAGTAGCATACTATGAGGAAGCTTTCCTGTTTGGTAGGTAAGGTTGGCGAGCTGAGGTCTAGACAGCCCTTGAGTAAACCCAATGGGACGGCTGCCCGCAGGATATACCCGAAATGCATTTGGCATGCATGCATGCATTGCATGGAACCAACAAAACTTCAAGCAACCCATCTCAAACAGGCATTCGACCGAGGAAAGTGGCTTGCGCGCTCTCTCTCATCTTGAGAATTTTGTTCATGATACGTAATAGCGGGCTGTAAAAGCTTGCCGTGTCTTGGCAGTAATGCAAAAGAAAATCTCAAGATTGATAGGGCAAAGCTACGGGAGTACCCGATATGTAATTATCTTAACTCATCTCATCTCATCTCATTCATCTCACCTTCATCCCGTCGTCAATATGATGAGCCCTGTCCCTTCCCGAAAAAAGTAACTCATTGCGATCCTCTCGCTGTTGACAGCCGTTGATGTCGATTCCCGAGATGATGTCTTCTGTCGGGTGTGTCTTGTCGTTCATGCCGGCAATTTCACACACACACATTTCGCCACCCCCAAACGGAGGAGAAACATGCTATGCACGCAGCCGTACCTCCGGTGTAACCACCAACCAGTGTCAAACAATGAACATACCCAACAAACGGGCCAGGCCGTTACGGCGCAACCCGAACCAAGTCCCCAAAGTGCCGGTGCGAAAGCCAGTGGGTGTCTCGGAACTGAAGTTGTGGTACATACAATACTGTGTAGACATCGCCACGTACCCCTTATAAGACACGCGACACGGCGAGCAAACATCAATCATAACAAACCAACAAACAGTCTGGTGTCACTGCAGTGAGCGAGCGAGCGAGTGAGTTCATAGATGACGGTGGCAATGTCTTGACATTGAGATACGGCTGTTATCGTCACTTACCCCCTTACTCCGTACTACGTAGTGAGTAACAACAACATATCAACAACAACAAACACCGTGTCACCGATAACCCAAAGTCTCTCCAGTGCGAATTTGACCAGTCATGTAAAGGATATCATTTATCCTTTCTTTGTTTGGTTGTTCGGTATTACCATTATAAGGTACGTAGAGAAGAAGCTGAGGCAGGAGACGACGCGCCTCCTTCCTTCCCACCTTTCCATATCCTACCACACCACCTTTATGACGCCCATCCAACCTGATAACAACAAAACGACCGACCGGCTGTCTGGAACATCATATCGTCCTTCCATAATCTCATTAGTTCTTTCTCTTGACGCGACCTCTTCCTCCCCTTTGCTTCTTCTCTGCGCGTTAAGACGCGTTAGGAGCGAGCGGTGATGTTTGTACACACACAACGCAAGTACACACACACATACACGTCATGCCGGGTCCCCTTCTTTCCTATCCCTCTCTGGTCATACATGATGAACCACGACACGACAGACAGACAACGACCGCTTATGAGCAAAGCTAATCAACCCTATCCTTGCTCCGGAAAAAAGGGGAATAGAATCATGACTTCCCACCGGTGAGGAAATAAAGAACTCATAAACGCCTTTCCCCCAATGCTTCCCCGGATATTCATTGTTTCAGCAGGACGGAATCTGACGCCCTAGTTGTGATGATGATCCAAACATGATGGTTTTCTTGATTGTCCCCCAAAGCCAAAAAAGGTATATGTTTATGCCCCTGGCGTATGACACAGGTAGGCAGGCAGACGTAATCGTATATTATAAGATGTTTTTTCGTCTTTTGTTATACTTGAGTTATTGTGTCTTGGGCTTCGCCTTGGTTGCCGCTACCGTCCTTGTACGCTCGTATTTCAGGCTAGTGTCTCCTTCCCACTTTGTTCCGAGAATTCTATCCCAGATTGTGAAAAAAGGTTGTGAGAAGTTGGCCTTGATACCCCAGCTCTGGTGGTGAATGTCGTGGTACGCCGCATTGTTGCTCGTGATATGCTGCAATGGGTCCCACGGAAGGGCGTAACCGCAGTGATCGTCGACTGTCTTCATCATGCTGCCCACAAAGAACCACATTCCTAACCTCGGGGATAGGAAGGAGACCTTGTATGCGAGACCGGCGCCAAGAGTATCGAGGAGGAAGCCTTCGACGGGGTGGTTATAGAGAGCTCCGTACGCGTAAGGAACGTAGAGGCGGTGGTGCCTTGCGTGCCATTTAGCTAGAGGCAATGTCAGTTCACATACAGGGTTCAATGATGATACCATAACAAGAGCCGGCAAACGTACTGTACATCCACTTGTTCAAGTGCATCGCCCGATGCCAAAAGTACTGCCATGTGTCGAGGAAACAGACGGCGACCCAGATCTGGAAGGCCGGGATGATGGCCCAATAAATGGCCTTGGCGACCAACAACTCCCACATCGCAAACGCCGGCACCACGTGCGTGCTTCCTGTTACGCTGTCGCCGAGGGTCGTGGTAAGGAACGGGTAGTGGCCTCCGGCGAGTGCACCGGCGAGTAGCGGGTGTGATGCCGACATGTTCTTGGAGATTGAGGCCGCATTGAGGCCGAGCAGGCCGAGCATGGTCGGAAATGCCCGTTGCGCGACCCGGATACGCGTCGCCCAGACCGCAACATCGTAGTCTTCCATTCCCGTCATCTGGCGCGGTTCCGTCAAACTTAAGACAGCTGACGTCGCGACCTGTATTATCTGCTCGACGATGACGTCGCGTGCCACAATCCACCGCGACGCGAGGTTGCGCTGCGCTATCTCAGCCGGCGTGTGCAGTCTGTACTGCGGGAAGAGGTCGTAAACGTCGATGACGTGGAAGAACATAGACACGACCCAGTAGGCGATGTGTGGTAGTATGAGCGATAGCCAAAAGTCCGAGATGATTCCGGGTAGCAGGTCGGGCATTGGCCTGGCCTCGTAGGCCGGCAATGGGGGCAAGTCGCTGGGCGCCAGCATCGTTGCGTTCGTTGTCGCAGCCATGTCGGTCGGTTGTGGTGGTGTGTGGGACCCGCGCGCGCGGCTGAGGCTGATGGTCGTTAACTACCACTTTCTTATGTGACCATGAAGCGGCGAAAAGTTTCTGTGTACGCAATCGAGGTGTGGTAAGAGGGAAGGCGGGGAGTTTCCGTTCTACAATAGCAGCAATACGGAAAACGAAAAAAGGAAAGAAATGCAAGTCACACAGCACAAATCAATTAGGTAGGCAAAATGCGACAAAGGTATTCACGGAACATACGGATATTAAAAGGAGTAAGGTGACTGTTTGTTAACGAAAAAAAAGCTTGGATGTTTCTGGGCAAGGCCTGCTGACGGGCGCGTTTCGGGCTTCGGGCACCGCGATCGCAAGCTTTTTTATCAATCTCGCTTGCCTGGCCACCCGCCGATTCGTCTCCTGTTTCTCGCCACGGATCGCACCACTCAAGGCACCCACCGAAAGTCCGATGGATTTTCGATGCGCTTTGCCTTTATTAACTGATGACCCACATCAGAGAACGAACCACAGGGCTGTTCAATATCATATGACACTCGTCAGTTAGCTGTCAAGCAGCTGTCAAACTGAGAGATGAGCACTCCTATACACGTCCCGTCTAGGGTTGCCATTCCTTCGGTGCCGGCTCACCTTATGTGAATGTCATGCCCTTGACCTCGGTCTGGCGGCTGAGAGTCACAATCCTCGGAACCGACAAACCTAGCTCTCATCACCTTCTCGACTAGTCTTTGGTAGCCGGGGTGGCGCTCGGCCGAGACGAACATGAACAGGCAGTTTGGAGAGCTCCCGGACGGTGCTAACCGCAAGCGGATGATACCTACCCGGGAGTGGCGCCGGGCGGTCACGGAGCACCGAGACTCCATCTTGAGCCTTATATCTTCCGTGACTGCGGCCGCTAAAATGACAGCTGTCTAGAGTCCCTTGATGGGCCTCCGTTGCTGTAAGCTTCGTTCCGAACCTGTTTGTCCAACATGCCTAAACCTTTGAGCACGACCAAGCTTAGCTCTGCAGCCTTGACCAGCAAAGATTTGGCATTGTATTCATGTCCGCAATACGGGTGATAACCAAGTCTTGAAGGCAATGCTATGACGTTACAACCCATGACACGGCACCTTCTACCCTCAGTCATTTTTACCAAGCTAGCTCTATTCGGCTCCTTGTATCATGATTCTAGCATGCACACAGAGACATCTTGGTCTACCTCAGCTGACGGGGACAGCTTCGCGAGAGGTAGGACTTGGTAGTGAGAACGCTGAAAAGTGGTGGGTAGGGTCTCGAGAACCTTAAGCTCTCAGTTTGCGTAGCTCACTGTGTGGGAAGCCCTGGCTTAACGGCAGCGAAGAAGCTAGCAAGCCAGATGACACAAAACAGACGAACCGTGAGCAAAGACAAAAAGTATATTCTGTGCAGAAGCTAACTCAACTCTGAGGGTATAAGTACGTCTGTCACTAACGACAGGACGAACAAGTTTTAGCCTCTTGACTCTCAATTTTCTCTGCACATCCACAGGACAGCCCACGCATTTAGCACAACAACACACCAATCCTGATCTAGACTAGCCGGCAGAAAACTTGCCCCTCCTACCCCTCGCTCATCCCTCTTCCACTTTTTTTCTGGCTTCAACCCACCTTTCACTCCCCTCCTCGAGACAGCCTGACTTTACGTCCATTTCTTTTCATCCTTGATATATCTCTTGCCCATTTACTTGAGTCTCCCCTGAGATTACCGCCAAAATGATCATTTACAAGGTAGGCCACCCTTTTTGACAGTTTACAGCAAGCTCATGCCGAGCTTGTTTGTGGAAGGTGGGATGCTAATAACCCCGCTTTTTTTTAACACAGGATAGCATCACCGACGACGAGATCATCTCGGACTCGTACGACCTCAAGGAGGTCGATGGCGTCGCCTACGAGGCCGACTGCGCCATGATCACTCTTGGCGCTGTCGAGGTTGGTACGTTAAAACATCCGTCCTCGTAGTATTTCGCTGCGCGCAACTGCGGGAAAAATACTCGACAGCCAACTAACACGTTGGTCCCCCCACAGACATTGGTGCCAACGCTTCCGCCGAGGAGGCTGAGGAGGGCGTCGAGGACACCGCCGTCAAGGTCAACAACATCGTCCACTCTTTCCGTCTCCAGAGCACCCAATTCGACAAGAAGGGATACCTCACCTACCTCAAGGGCTACATGAAGTCCGTCAAGGCCAAGCTCCAGGAGAAGGGCGCGTCCGATGAGGAGGTCAAGGACTTCGAGACCAAGGCCCAGGCCTTCGCCAAGAAGATCCTTGGCAACTTCAAGGACTGGGAATTCTACACTGGCGAGAGCATGAACCCCGATGGAATGTACGTATAGCAATCACTGGGGATTTATGTTATGTGGGGCTGTAGCTAACGTGATAATGTTCAGGATCGTTCTTCTTAACTACCGCGAGGATGGTACCACCCCCTACGTCGTCGTCTGGAAGCACGGTCTTACCGAGATGAAGGTGTAAGGTTTTTCTTGGGGATGGATAAAAAATCTATATCAAAAAATTCTTAAATTCGTCTGTCTGTTGTACCGGCAGCGCGCCGCAAGCCTCATAGACGTCTCAAATCTGATTGGTGTTGTTTTTGGCATATGAACAGCGAATCGTGACTATTGCATGTTCGACGGTATATTTACATTCAGTGACCCTACTTCCTTCATGCTAAAACGCCGGTGCTATGCTGGCTAAAACCTCAGATATCCAATAATCGCATATGAGTGTTATTTTACTCCTCAGATAGGTCTCAAAACTCGGGTCTCGTTGACAGTGGTACAGGCGGGGGCACGCTACCACCACCACCACCATTCGCTTGATTGCTTAATACAAGCTTCTTTGCAGGCGGAGGCGGTGGTGGCTTCTTCTTGGCCGCGAGCATCCCGATCGCCGAAGCCGCCTGACCCACGGCCCCCTGATTTGCTTCTCCTCCTCCTCCTCCTCCTCCTCCTCCTCCACCATACTTGTTATGCAAGTTCCCCGCGTGTCGTAGACCAGCAGCCGCCGTCTCGGCGTCTGACCTTCCACCTCCATATTTCGCGTTTAACCCGCTGGCATACTTCATCCCAGCAGCAGCTGTCTCTGCGTCTGATCTGCCTCCGCCGTATTTGGCATTCAAGCTACTCGCCGTCCGTAAGCCTGCGGCGGCTGTTTGTAGCTGGTCCACGGCTGTATTACCTCCTCCACCACTTTGCGTACGGGTAGTAATAGCAGATGATGACGTGCCTAGGCGTGAAAAGCGGGATTGTAGTTCGTTCACTTGCCCATTACCCTGTCCTGCTGCCGACTGCGTCGTGGAGGGGGAAGAGCCGATACCGAGACCGGGGACATGAATACCAGCTGCGCCTAACCTACTTATCGCCCCCTGATTCAACAGAGGTTGCTGCTGTGATGTCGTCTTTGGAGGAGAGGGCGTGCGAGCTGGTAGACTAGGTGGTAATGCTGGTGCTGGCCGAGCCACGGGGGAAGTAGTTGTAGTAGAGGCTGGTGAGCATGTTCGGGGGGGTAGACGTGGCGGTAGACTCGGTGCCGGCCGCCCTCCGGATACAGGGCTATTGCTACTACTGCTTCCTCCTGTCCCGTCTCGACGTACTGGCGGAGGGGGCAGGTGTGCTGTCGATAGACCGGACGTGTCTATACGATATGGTTTCGGTGGTTCTGCTGGGGACTCGTAAGGTTGCTGCGAACCACCCGCTGCAGTCGTGTTACTGGAGCCGGGTCTCGAAGGGGGTAATGGAGGAGTTGCACCCCTGCTTCCGCCTCCGCCGCCGCCGATTGTGGCTACATGTTTGGGTGGAGGGGCGAACGATGCTGGGTCTTTCAGGGAGGATAACGGTGGTGCGACGTGATTCGTTCGGGTGGTCTAGAACATCAAATGTTAGTATGAAGCAAGAGAGGGGAACTGGAAGTGAAGAGGGAGGGACGCACGTTACTCTCACCACGACCGACTAGGCTTTTCTATCCGCATACAAATTACAACTCTGTTAGCCTCTCTCCCTCATATGTACCAATTCTACTGGGTGATTAATGCGTACAAGCTGTCCCTTGATATTTGTCCCATCTTTCTCCGGATGCCACCCTTTCTTTAGAATTTCCTTGTAATCTGGCATTGTGATCCTGGTCCTCTGGTAGGCTTTGCGTTGTGGTTCACACGGTCTGAGAATAAAGAAGCGTTGTCGGCCATGTGATAACTGACACAAGTCCCTGTGCCGGGTAGTAATTTAGTGCGCGAAGCTAGTGACGTAGCGTGCCGAGCGGATCGACTCACTCACTCGCCGATTGATAACGTTTTTGTTTTTTTTGGCCGCCTTGCGCTTCAGGCACCTAAATTTCCCAGAGAGGACCCCGCGTCAACTTTCAGTTAGTTATCAATCCATATCAGCGTCGCGTCTCGCTGCGCAGCGGGCGCGACTTAACTTCCGCTCATTATCACCAAATCAACCTACCTTACCTCCCTGTTTAAAAATGGCAGCAGCAGCACCATTACCACCTCCAGCAGTCAATTCAGACACGGCGCTTCTAACAGAGCACTTTGGCTATCCTCCCGTCGTACGTTTCCCCCCTTTCACCCTTTTATAACCCACCAATATATCCCCCAACTAACCGACGGCGTCATGTTTGGTTGGTTGGGGTAGAGCCTGTTGGACGATATAATAAACAGCATCAACATCCTCGCCGAGCGCGCTCTGAACTCTGTCGAGCAGGGCCTCCTCAATGCGCCCCCAGCATCTCTGGGCTTCCGGCCCCCTACGCACTCTACGGCAGATGCACCGGAAGCGCACAGGAATGAGATCGAGTCCGGCACGCACCAGCTGGAAACCCTCCTCTGCGCGAGCATCGACAAGAACTTTGACGTGTTCGAGATCTACGTGATGCGCAACATCCTCTGCGTGCGACCAGAAGACAGGGATTGGATACGATTAAGTCACTACGCGGGGCTAGATTTCTCCCCAAACAAAACCAAAGACAAAGATGGTCCGACGGTAGAAAGCGTCAACCGTCTGAGAAGGAGGCTACAGGCCAGTCAGAAGCTCAACTGCATGCTGCATGCCGAAAAGGCGCGCAATGACGCGTTACTGAGTGAGCTGCGCAAGCTCGTTGGCAAACCGACCGATGATATTAAAGAGGAGGACGAGGCAGCGGTAGGAGGAGGAGGAGGATGTGGTGGTGGTGGCGGTGGTGGTGGAAGGGGGGCATTCGCATTCCTACAAAACAAGGGCGATCTAACGGTTGGCGACGCTGAGACGCCACTCACGACGACCACCGCATTCACTTTGTCTCAACTACAGGCGCTAAGAGCGCTGTCAACGTCGCTGAGAAATATCCTACCTGATTTAGTTGCCCACCAGAAACAGGAGGAGGAGGAGGATGATGGCGGGAGAGACAAAAAGAGCTGGAGACGAGAAAGACTGGAGTATATCGAGACTGCCACCCGCAAACACTTGGAGAACGTCCGTGGGTTGGAGTTGGGAAGGAATGGGGAGGTGAGGGATGGCGAGTGGCAAGGTTCTGGACAGGGAAAGAGTCTTGCAAAAGAAGAAGTTGAGGGGCTCGAGCACGTTGTTACTCTGCTGGGCAACAGCGGTGCATCTGGGTCAGGTGGTGGTGGTGGTGGTGCTGAGTCTGGAGGTGAGATGGATGTATCATGATACGGGCAAGACTTTTTTTTTGTTTGGGGGGGGGGGGGTGGGGGTTGGGGGAAGGGGTTCCTTTTTTTGTGGCCTGAAATAACCAGTTTATGTGTTTTATTGGGCTGGGCGTCTGGGATGCATATACCTACCTGAATGATTCGATGGGACTCTCTACCTAGTTGGATGATGAGGGAGGGTATGATATGAACTGAACTGAACTGAAAACTTGAGGCATTCATTGACGCATTTGTGAGAAGAGGGAAATCATCATATACCATGGTATATGAAACGGGAGAAATTTGCTGCCATGCCAACAAGTTGGGGGAGGTCGGGATATACTCTGGGCTGTCGGATTACTGCTGGGAGTGTCTAACGGCGTTAAAGGTATGCAAAATGTATGCACTTCACGATGTCATTTATAGCGAAGCAAAGTATGCCTTAGTTTAGATAAGTTGTTATATAAACAACCCACTGCTATCGTACAAGGACTTAAACCGGTAGCCTGGGTTCTTTCTTCTAGTATCACCCCTGAGAGTTTCCATGCTAAATACATACACAGTTTCAGTACCGGCAACCCACACACTATGCCCGACATATAGGCACACTATTTTCCTACATTCGACCCGTGGAACTCATACATCGATTTGACTATTTGTCTTCCCATCTACATAATATCCAGACCCGGGTATAATGATCATACATGTGGTTGTGTCTTTTATGGGTTGCCAGTCTTGAAGACTTGATTCCATACTAACTAGGCTAGGCTGAATAAGCTAACGTCGGCCCAGTCATGAGGCAGCTGTGACTAGCTCACTGCTGCCCTATATGACTTGACCGGAATCGTGCGTGCGTATGTAGCCTTAGTTTTGGAGCCTAACATGGAGCGAGGGTTTTGGTCTGTTGGCCGTTGTCCCCATGATGCTAGTAGGCCCTCACAGCCCATAGCATTCTCGGAGCTGTGCCCTGGAAATGATCCGGGGCATCCGGTAGACTGACCGTTTGCTGTTTATTATGGTGCCTAACTGCAGATTTTATGGTTGATATACCATATCAAGGTGCGATGGGCTGAGTCGTCACACCCGGCGTCGCCATAGGTGTAGATGTAGGTGTAGGTGCAGGAGCCGCCGGCGTCATAGTTTGAGGCTGGCCACCACCACTTAGCCCCGGGCCCACCTCGGCTGGCGCTGGCTCCGGCTTCAGCGGTGCCAGTGTCGTTGCTGGTGCTGGTGCTGGCGCTGGCGCTGGTGCTAGTGCACTCTGTTCTTGCGTCTGTATCTGTGTCTGCGTCTGTTTTTGTTCCCCTTCCACAACCCCTTCTATAGGTTTTAGAACCGGCTCAGGCGTCTTCTCTTTCCTCTTCTTAGTCGGATCAAGAAACCTCTCCGGGACGCCCCGCGCCGCATTGGTCCCGCTTCCCGACCACGCTCCTACCAGTCGACTGAATTTGTAGTCTCCCCGACATACCCGCTGAATCTCCCGGTATGCATAACTGTTGTAGTACGGCAACCCCGTCTTTGGGTCTCTATACCGTGCCGGATGGTTGGTTATGATGCATAGTGGAGGATGGGCAGGTTCTGAAAGTACACGTTAGTTGGGTACGCTAATAACGGTCGCTAAAGAGCTGGAAGCTGGAAACTTACTGGCTAGCTTATTCATCTTCCTCCCAAAGAGGATCTGCGTCTGCACCTGCTTATCCTTGATGGCGTTCTCGTCAAAATTCTGCAGGATGATGCAACTTCGGGTCACTTTTCCTTCCATTGGAGGGTCAGCAGATGGCGTCTCGGCTGCGGCTTCTTTGGACGCTGCTGCTTTGCCTTGAGTTGGCTGCAACGGGGTTGATGGGATGGGGGTTTGAGGTGTAGGAGTCACGGGGGCCACGGAAGTAGAGGCTGCTGACACAACAGCGGTCGCGAGTTTCGGTACGGTAGGGGCAGGAGCAGGGGCAGCCGGAGCGGAGGCGCTCATAGACAGAGGCGAAGGTCCGGGCGACGACGTGTTGGGGAGTGCGAGGCCATTGTATTTCCCATTTGCGCCTGTGAATCCTAGCATGGGCATCTGGGGCATCTGTCCGCCGAGCATAGGAGCACTTAGGCCAGAGGGAGGAGCAAGAACAGGAGCTGCGAGGCATCCTGAAGGATTCTGCTTCGTTTCTGCCAGCGGTAGTGGGGGTGGTGGAGGAGGAGGAGGCGGAGCCATGGATCCTAGAGGCGCCATGACAGGCTGCTGCTGCTGCTGCTGCTCAGAGGGATTGCCGGGCGGAGCTAGAGAGGGCATGTTCTGTGGAGGTGGTGCCATTAGGCTTGGGGGCGCTGATAACGGGCCGGGAGGTTCAGCCGCGCCCGGGGGTTGTGTTGAAGGTGCTGCAGCTTCGGGCGGGGCCGAACTTGAGGTTTGGGGTGTACTTGACGGTTCTGTCTTGACGTTGGGAGGACCTGGTGCTGATGGACCTGGAGGTTCAGGCGCGGTCGACGTCTCTGCAATGGCAGGTACGGCCGGAGCAGTTGGTTTGGAGGGAGTCTCCTCCGTGGGCGAAGGTGGTTTGGAGACTTCGTCCGCCTTGGCAGCCTCCGGTTCTTGAGGGCCCGGGGTAGCAGCAGCGGAACCAGCGGCAGATGTGGCGGCTGTGGCAGCAAGTGACTGTCTCTTTTTCCGCGGCGCTTTCTCCTCCATCGACACCATCTTGCCTACGTGCTTCAGCTGGCCTTCCTCCAGTTCTTGGATGCCACTGTAGAAAGTCACGACAGGCCCGGCGAGCTTGCGGTTGTTCAGCGCAGCAATCTTCCTCAGCCGCTCCTCTTCCCTCTGTTTCTCTGCCTCCTCCCATCGGTTCAAGCTCTTAGCATTCCTCTTCTCCACGCTGGCGGCCTCTGCGAGGCGCTCAGCCTGCGTCATCGGGGGTTTCTTGAGCGCCTCTAACCTCTTGGCTTTCTTCTCCATAATCTCCATCTGCTTCTTGCGTTTGATTTCCTCCTCGACCATCTTCTCGTGGAGTTGCTGCTTGCTGATCTTGGTTGTCCGGCGATCTGAAGCTCGAGTAGGCATGTCCGCTGGGGACGGGAGCCAACTTGTCCGCTCCGACTTCTTCTTCGGTCTCGGTTGGTGAGAGGGAGTGGGGGTGGGGGCTGCTGTCGAGCTGGGAGTGGGAGAACCTGTAGTAGGCGGTTGCTCGATCCGAACCTTCTTTCTGAACTTCATCGGGATAGCATTTTGCGCTTTGCGCTTGCGCTTCTCTTTCGCCTGCTTCTCCAGCTCCTTCTCGCCCTCTAACTCGTCGCCGCCTTCATTCTGGTCCTCGTCATCAGAGGACGAGTCCATGTGCACATCGGATGCATCCTCCTTGTCAAGATCGGTGAAGCCTGCGTCATCCTCGTCTTCGGCGAAAAGAAGCTCGAGATCGGAATCTTCAGCGGCCGGCTCCTCATTTGCGAGAATCGACTTCATGCGGTTTCCAGCAGTCGACCGCTTCGCCCTCGTCGTAGCGAGCCATTCCACCTGCTCAGCTTCGCCAGTGTCGCTTTCGCCATCGCTGCCACTGCCACTGAGGCTTTCAAGCTCCGACAAGTCGTCCCTTTCAGACGCCTTGCTATCGTCTTTTGTCGCCATGATCGCCTCGTCCAGATTCGTATAGATTCGATAATCGACTCAATGGCGGCTATTGATCGTCTTTCATTTCATTCCGGGTTTGGACGGCGCTTAGAAGTGGACGAGTGTCGCGATGCTGGGTCCCCTCCCCGTCACACGATGCGCTGGCGAAAAGACCAAAAAATTGGAGTTTTGCGTTACGCGCCAACGCGATCCTTTGACATCACCTGTCAATTGCACCGACCCCCCAGGAAGGACCTGGGCGGGCTGTTTAAACCCCTGTAACGCGACCCCCCCCAACATGGAACTTCAGGCGCGCTGACAGCCGCTAGGATGGCGCTGTTCAGAGGGGCCGCGGTACTGTCGGGTACAATTCCATTGCGCCATCGGCGAGCCGTTTTCAAGGCCCCACTTCGATTTCCAATTCAACACACCGGGAATGGAACATTGAAGCTCGCTTTTTGCTTTTGTCTCTTCACCCCGAGGATTTGGCGCCCTGCGAGCCAATTGGTGTAAACTAAAGCAACGCAGAGTTCTTGAAAGCTAGTTGCCCACCATGTTCCGCCATGGCGTGCGCAGGTTTGCGACCAGCGCCATAAGGTTAGCTGAGCCGAGCCAGCATCTCATCAACGTCTCCAAGGCGCAAGGCGTAGCCCGGGGTTTGACAGAAGGTGAACTACTTTACTACTACCCCCCGTGCCTGCGTGCCATGACATATATACTCAATGGGGGAGGGATCTTTTACTAACACGCAAGGCTGACAAAGCTATCGGCAACACGCCGCTAATCCGCCTGAACCGCCTGTCCGAGGAGACCGGCTGCGAGGTGCTAGGCAAGGCCGAGTTCCAGAACCCAGGCGGCTCCGTCAAGGACCGCGCCGCCCTATATGTCGTGAAGGACGCCGAGGAACGCGGCCTCCTACGGCCCGGAGGCACCGTGGTAGAGGGCACGGCCGGAAACACGGGCATCGGTCTGGCGCACGTATGCCGGAGCAAGGGTTACAAGCTGGTCATCTACATGCCCAACACGCAGTCGCAGGGCAAGATCGACCTTCTCCGTCTGCTGGGAGCCGAAGTGTACCCGGTCCCCGCGGTGGCGTTCGAGAACCCGCAAAACTACAACCACCAGGCGCGGCGGCACGCCGAGTCTCTCGACAACGCCGTCTGGACGAACCAGTTCGACAACACGGCCAACAGGCAAGCGCACATCGAGACGACGGGACCAGAAATCTGGTACCAGACCGGCGGCAAGATCGACGCCTTTACTTGCGCGACGGGCACCGCGGGTACGTTGGCGGGCATCACCAGATACCTAAAGACGGTGTCGGATGGACGGGTCAAGTCCTTCTTGGCGGACCCCCCCGGCAGTGTGTTGCACTCCTACATCCAGTCCGGTGGCAAGCTGGTGGAGCGGACCGGGTCGAGTATCACGGAGGGTATTGGTCAGGGGCGCATCACGGACAACCTCAAGCCGGATATTGACCTCCTGGACGGCTCGCTAAAAATCAGCGACGAGAAGAGCATCGAGATGGTTTACAGGTGTCTGGACGAGGAAGGTCTCTACTTGGGAGCGAGCTCTGCGCTGAACGTCGTGGCCGCGAAGGAGGTTGCTGAGAAGCTGGGCAAGGGCCACACTGTGGTAACGATGCTCTGCGACGGAGCGTACCGTTACGCCGACAGGCTGTTCTCGAAGAAGTGGCTAACAGAGAAGAACCTGTTGTCAGCCATCCCCAAGCACCTGGAGAAGTACATAGTCTTGGCTTAAAATAGGGCCAGTGTATATATTCACATGTTGTTACAAAGATAATAGCGTACATATAGAATATTTGTACATAAACCAGAAGTCCCCGACGAACGTTTTCATGCCTCTTCTGTTGCTGCCACCTCTGAAGAGGCTTGCGGGTTGAATAGCTTGTTGTACAGCGCTACTCCTCTTTGAGTTGAGTGGCTCTTCCTTGCAACGGCCAATGCGGTCTGGAGCTCATCCCCCACAGCAGCCGCTCTCTTCTTCAGCTGCTGCGCCAGCTCTGGCTCAACTACTTGGGCCGCCATCCGCAGACCGCTGAGAATAGGTGATGCGTACCAGACAAACCCATTACGCTCCAGCAGGTAGCGCATGCCCTCTCTCGAGTCCGCATAGGCTATCGTGGGGTGCAGCTCCAGCAGACCGGTCTCTTCCGGCCACAGCTGCACCAGCTCCTGGGCGTACTTGGCGACGAGCCCTCCGTCCAGATCCTTGCCGCCGTGGTGCTTCACGGCCAGAGCGGCCGCCATGTGCAGCCGCGCCGCGAGCATCTGGGGATCACGGTAAAAGGGGAACGCCCTGCTCACGGCCACCTCCTCCTTGGGCTGGTGGTTCTCGTCCTCCTCGAGCAGGTCGAGGATCTGCTGCGTCCTCTTCAGCGCCTTCTGCGTCGTCTTCTTGTCCCAGTTGCTGTCGATGGCCCCCTTCTGGATCCAGACGAGCAGCTCGTTGATGGTCTCGGAGGAGTCGAGCTTGAACCCGGTCCTCTTGACCTGCTTCGCGCAGTCGATGACGACGGTCAGGCAGTCGGCCATGGCCGCCCTTCTCACCATCTTGGGGTACAGAGAGCCGTTGAGCTTGCGGTGCGCCTGGCTGCAGACCCCCTCGAGTAACCTCGGCAGGTTCGCGAAGTCTGAGGGCGTCTTCATCGCGTTGAGCGCTCTCGTCACGACGTCGTGTGTGTTGGGAAGGTCCCGCATCATGTCCACGTACTTGAACTTGTGAAGCTGTCCATCGATCTCCAGGGTTATGGGGTCAACCTGTAGCTGCTTCTTGTATTTGTGGTTGTAGAGCCTCTTTCTTTGGTCTTCGGGGAGGTATGAAGGGAGGATGATCTTTTCGCGGATGGTGTCGAGTATTTCCTGGAGTTCGGGGGATGCCGACTTTGTAAATGTCACAACATGCACGGCTAACGAAGCAGTGTATGTTAGCTAGGTGTTCAAAGTGGTCGTCGCTGCCAGGCGATGAAGATATACATACCCTGGCGCGGTGTCGACGAGGACAAACACCTCCGTTGCAAGCCTCCGGCATTGTTGTATAGAGCCTGCCATGTCCGGCTTCCCACCCGGAGGGCGCTGCTGGGAACTGTGCCTGACATAATTTTGCAAGGCGTTTGAACGGTGGTATGCTTTGGGAGACGCGAAAAGTGGTCTGGTCGCCTTGCTCTCACTCAAGAGAAGGGTCTCTCAAAAATTCCCCAAGAAGCAAGGCTCGTGCGGCGATTGGCCATCAGGCAAAGTTTTATGGGGCCACACCTGCAGTTTCTCTACCCAAACTACCAATCAAATCCGACAATTGCAGTTGCAGGTGCTCGAGATTTCGAGAGCCTCAATTTGGGTCACACTCCCTCCTCGATCTCGACCACCTCGAACGAACCCCTATCGGCACGGGCGTATCGCGAACAATGAACGTGTCACCACTTTTCTTCAGACGGCCTCTGGGCTGTCTGAAGACAACGAGCCTGCGCCAGGCTGCACGGCAACAGAAAGTCTTTCGCCGCACATTAGCGACAGCAGCTACCGAGCAGCAGCAGCCAGCGTCCTTCTCCGACCACAACTTTTGTACGCCCTCCCTCCTCTCCCCCCCTACAGTCTCTACAGCTGCTAACTCACTATATTGGTAGACCGGATCACAGACAAGAAGACCAAGAAGATCCGAACGGCGTTCGCCATCTACGAGCCGCTGGCAGCCCCCGAAGTCACGCCCAGCACACCTCTAAAGGCCCTTCCGCTAAAACCACCGCACCATGATCCCATGCCGGCCCTCCAGGCGGCGCAGATTGCGCGGATGGATCCTACCGGGGCACGTACGGCATTGTTCGCAAAGACGCGCGGCGCCGCCCGCGTTGGGGATGTATTGATGGTGACGCACCGTAGAGGTGGCGAACCCTTTGCGGGCGTGTGCCTGTCCATCCGCCGTGCCGGCATCGACACGGCGATTTTGCTACGCAACCACATGGCGAAAGTAGGTGTGGAGATGTGGTACAAGATCTACAACAAGAACGTGGCGGGTATCGAGATTGTGAAGAGGCGAGCGAAGAGGGCTCGTCGTGCCCGTCTGACCTACATGCGCAAGCCCAAGCACGACATGGGTAGCGTCGACTCTATCGTCTTCGCCTGGAGAAAGACCAGGAAGGTCCTTACGACTAGAGGTGGTGGCGGGAACAAGGGGGCTGCGCAAAAGGGTGCGGCGGCTAAGAAGAAATAGAAGGCACCAGGGAAAGGAGGGAGTGGGAGTTGGCTGCTAAACTGGCCATGTACACTATATTACATGCTGTATAAGATATGATTTCTGAAGGTTGTGAGAAGCATCACGCGGGTGTATCATTTCAGAGTGCGGAGGAGTGCTCTGGTTGACCTGAAAGATGCCCTAGGATCGCAGGTCCCAACAGCAGCTGCCATGTGCTCACTGGACGCTAGTGTACTTGATAACTCCTATGGTCTGGTGCAACGAATAGGTTCTGCTCATCGTTCGCCACGGCTACTAGATCATTGAGGGATCTTGGTTGAATGCAGGAAGTGGGACTGGATTCGGGCAAGCTCAGGCCTGGGACGAGTTGAGGCTGGTTTGAAAAAGGGCCATTGGGCTCGAGTTACAATGAGTGGGTATTGCATGTCACCGTTGGGTCTCAATGACTTGGATAGCTGGGAGCTGCAACCTACCGTGTTGTGTTATCTCTTGCCCGGATTTCTCCAGATTCTAGTGTAAGAATGTATCGGTCGAAGAGTAAGGAAGGGATCGGCTTTCATTGTTGCCTGTTGCCAAGAGGTGCGGGAATGATATGTTTTAAGCCTGCAACGCTACGCGCGTGTCTTCAACAGCTACCCCGTGCCTATATTATCTGAGTATGCTAACTCGGGTTCCAATCAGAGAGCGCCCAACTCCTTGGCTCCGGGATCTGGCGGCTGAGTGTTTAATTTGTTTGGGAAGCTCGTAAGGCTCCCAAGACCAGAATATTGCGGTGAGATTTGTGATTGGATCATCACCAAACTTGGCGGTGTTGTACAGTATACATGTGGAACATGAGGGACAGAAAACCGCTCAGAAGGTCTACGTACAGATCGGTTGCGCTCAGAATAAGAGACCAAAAAACAAAACAAAAAACAATATGCGGGATGCCACGAGAGATTCGCCATGGCATGCTACTCTGTAACTCTTGGCTATGCGTGTGTGACATGAGGATTCCACGTTTTGAAGTGGGATACAGTAGACAGAAGTGCACGGCAGCCTCGGCTCTAGTATAGATGGTCGCATGCTCCAGTTGAGTATCCCGGAACTAGAGATGTTTGTTTCTGAAGAGCTCGGCAGATAAGTCTTGGCCATGCGTACAGAGACATATCTGCAGTCGAACGTGGGATAATGCTGTGTAGTGTTGAGAATTACCGGCCCCTGAATGTAAGCTTTCTACACTAACAGTATGACGAATCCGAACACTGAATGGCATTCTCCGTATGTCCGCCACTGGTACAGTTAGGCAGCCAAGATCTAGAAGCCGTTATTATTTGGAAACAAGCAAGTGTCTACCGTACACTATTTGAGAAACCGTCAAGAGCTAAACTAACTATAGGCTCACTAATGGCAAGATACAGAGCGTTGTGACACAAGTCAGTTTGAAACTTCTAATAAGGTAACAAGCCACACTGGTCCAAGTTCTCGGACCCGCCTGCCTGACTAGGTCGCAGGCCGCTTTGGCCACGCCCGCGAATGTTCACCTGGCTGCTGTCAAACGTGCAGTAACTACGAATACTGTGTAGTAATTAATTATCTCAATTGAACTCGCAGAATTCAAATGTTTAACATGGTACCTTAGATTGCAGACAATGCAACCGTTCGGCTAATAATGGATGACGGGTGAGTGGTTCGCTGCACTACGCTAGTAGTGATATCACCCGTTGTGCTCATTTCCAACTTCTTGGCATCTGATCTGCGGGTCGCTGACGTTTTTACTTTAGTGCTGGTAACAAGCCATGTGCCGCATGGTCTGGCCGTCGTTTGTTCGCCGCGCCCGACTCATGTCGAATATCTTAAATAACCTGATAACCAAGGGACTTGGCAAAATGCGTGCAACACAGAAACCTTGGTGGATCCATATTGCTTGCGGCCGAGCATCGGATTGTGGTGTCGAATTCGTCAAGTCCCCGAAAAGGGCAAAACTTGTATCTTCTCGCCAACACTACCTAAATTTCCCACTTTTCGCGCGCCGCGTCTAACCAGGTCGCCCCAGCAGTCAGATCAAGGCAGGCTTCAGGTCCGCCGGGACTAAAAGGCACTTGTTCCCGAACTCCACACCTTGGGTGGTGGCCTCCCTCTCAATTGGAAAGATGGATAGATCTTGGCGCCCTATAGACTTCGATCTCACCTTGCTGGCACTTTTGGGCCTTTTTCTTGGCAGGTGCGCAAAGGGCAGGGTCAAGCATCCTCGAAGTTCCTTTGCCGTGCCTGCCTCTTTTTCTTGTTGTTTCCAGCACGCGTTGTTGGTTGGTCCTTCCTTTTACATATCTCTTTGATCTAAACCTCCCCGATGTCACTCGAGTACAAGTACAACTCACGGCATCTGACTCTGGTCTAACAGGTCCAACGCATCCGTGCCATGAGCTTGTTTCTTCTTGCCAAGAACCTTCGGTCTTAAGACCCGTGGCTGAGTTGTCTTGGAACTTCACTCCCGCGATATTATCGAGCTTTCCACTACCGGCACTCTCCACATTGTCTGGCAAACACACAAAGACAGCTTCGGAGTTCAGCAATTCATGGCCTGATATATTGTCTTCTTGGGTTTGTTCGTGTTGGGAGGTCACTATCGCATGCTCACCACTGCCGTCGTCATGTCATTTTCCCTTTCACGTCTTTACTACGCTTTTAACAGCAAGCTCAGTTAGCACCTGCTTTGCGCAGGGCATTGCGATTTTGAACACCCTAGGGAAGGGTCGACGAGAAGCTTGATCTAAGAAACTGGTTTGCCATTCTTACGATCCGCCGCCGTCGACATATCTACCGCAGAAATCTTAGCGAATCTCTGGGGTATCTCATCTTCAATATACAACATATTTCCCAAAGATATTATTATTGCCATCAGTCATCATGGAGAACCTCGGCGATATCGTCATTGGGCAGCTCAAGTCCATGCGGCCTTCCTTTATGTCTAAGGAGCCGCATTTCAACTTCATTACTGCCCATTGTAAGTGTCTTAGCGCCGATCTCAGCCGGCCCACTATGAGATGCTGGACTAACATTGGAATCAGATTTCTGGATCATTGGCATGACCCTCTTTGGATCTGTTCTCCTTTACGGCGGAGGCCGTGGCAACGACAGTTTGGCCTACATTGACTGCCTTTTCTTTGCTGCCGGCAGTAATACCCAGGCAGGGCTGAACACGGTTGACGTCAATCTCCTAAATACGTTCCAGCAGGTCGTGCTCTACTTTCTGGCCATGATGTCGAACCCCATCATGATCAACTCGTTTGTCGTTTTTCTACGTCTATACTGGTTTGAGAAGCGGTTTCAGCACCTTGTCCGCGAGGCACGGCAGAAGAGGGGCACCATATCCAAGTCGAAAACGAAGGCGAAGAGAGATATAGATGACGCCGAGAGAGGGGTAAACGGGAGGAGTATCACTGTTATGCACAATGGTAAAAAGTCTCGTATCACCAACGACGGTATCCTGCTAGACGCCGCCACTCGGGACAAAGATCAGACCACCGATCGCCCGGGCTTCCCGAACGCAAATGGCGATGTCCCAGATGGAGATGCTGTTGCAGGCCCGCAGGACAACCGGCGGTCCGAGATCAAGTTCGCCAACACGGTCAAGAGGAGTGATGGGCTGGGAGACGACATCACAAAACTTCCACCAACGCGGTCGGAGGAGGAACATATTGCCATTCTCGAGCGGCAGAGGAAACGTGATGACGAAGTACTGAGAATTCCAGGACCGAGAGATGCGGAGCGAGGAATGCGCCCAGAACGGGTACAACATGAGGCGGACGAAAACCTGGAACCACTTTCGCCTAGGAGGACAGATATGAGTATGGAGACGGACGGGGCGGCGCCTCGGTCACAGACCTTTGACAGACGTCAGCAAGCGATCACCATTGAGGAGCCTGATCGACACAGGGTGCAAGAGTCAGCGGCGGATGAGTTTGTGGACGATGCTAGAGCCTTTGCCAAGGTCTTTTCCTTCCTGCATCTACGGAAACCCAGACCTCTTAAAGGAGGAAAACAAAAGCTTCACCAGGAGGAGAATGAGTTACACGTGCACCAGCGGACGACAACACGGGCGTCTCTTCGCACGTTCAGAACTGCTTTCTCCAGGGACAGGGACGAGGGAACACCGTATCTGAGTTGGGAGCCGACACTTGGACGAAACTCGGCCTTCCCTGACCTGACCGAAGAGCAGAGGGAGGAATTGGGCGGGATCGAGTACAGATCCCTCAAAACGCTTGCCTTGATTCTAATGTGTTACTTCTGGGGCTTCACAGCGTTTGGCATCGTCGGTCTTACGCCCTGGATTTACGACCAACCAGGCTACGCCCAGCTCATCGACAATGCCGGACAGAGCAGGACGTGGTGGGGTTTCTTTACCGCTAATTCTGCCTTTATGGACCTGGGCTTTACCCTGACACCAGACAGCATGAACTCGTTCAACACGGCGGTCTGGCCTCTGCTACTGATGACTTTTCTCATCATCATCGGCAACACCGGGTTCCCAGTGATGCTGAGATTTATCATCTGGGTCATGTCCCTCGTCATACCCCGAGGCACCGGACTGTACGAGGAGATTAGGTTCTTGCTGGATCACCCTCGCCGTTGCTTTACGCTTCTGTTTCCGTCAGGTGCCACCTGGTGGTTGTTTTGGCTTTTGGTTGGGTTGAACGGCGTGGATTTGATATTCTTCATCATCCTCGACCTCGGCAGCGGGCCTGTAGCCGGCCTTCCAGCAGGGGTCAAGATCTTGGATGGGCTGTTCCAGGCTGCATCCACGCGAACAGCCGGTTTTTCAGTCGTCAACCTTGCCGCCCTGCATCCCGGAGTCCAGGTTTCATATCTGATCATGATGTACATCTCCGTCTTTCCCATCGCCATTTCCGTCCGCAGGACCAACGTCTACGAAGAGAACTCACTAGGTATATACCAAAAGAACGATATCGACGACCACGCGGCAAATAGCGATTTGTCCTATGTCGGAGCCCATCTACGACGGCAGCTGTCGTTCGATCTGTGGTACATCTTTGTGGGCTTCTTCATTCTCGCTATCACCGAGGGTCCGAGGTTGATGACGAATGACTTTTCCATGTTTGCGGTGCTGTTCGAAATCGTCAGCGCCTACGGTACTGTTGGCATGAGCCTGGGTTATTCGGCCGTCAACGCATCTTTATCGTCTCAGTTTACGGTGGTAGGGAAGCTGGTTATAGTGGGCATGATGATCCGAGGTCGGCACCGTGGTTTGCCGTATGGTCTGGACAGGGCTATCCTGCTACCGAGAGAGTCGTTGAGTGCAAAGGAAGCTGCCGACGATGCCGACGCTCGATTGGCAAGGAGAAACTCCCATGTTTCGGTAGCTACTGGTGTGGGCAGTGGCATGGGTGGACCTGGCCCTGGACGGGGCAGAGGAGGTCCGGGATTGACGACTGTGCGGACCAGGGGTCGCAGCATGAGTGGTGATCGTGGCCAGGCTTCGAACAACATATTGACGTCCTTTTTGCATCCGGGCCCAGCGAAGCAGAGGATATTCTCCGAGCAGATGCATGGCGAACCCTTTGCGCATGGGGGGATACGGAGACGGTCTACGGATCCTACCAATATAGGTGGTGATTCAGAGGACCACCCGGATTTGAGTCCATACGCGTCCAGGACGTCTGCAGCGACGGCGAGGTCTCCCCTAAGAAGGGAGAACACGGCCAGCTTCTTTAGTCCTCGGCCGCAGACTGCTGAGGAGCGGGATTTGAATAATAATTAACTAGGGGCAATGTAAAACAACGGCGTACAAAGAGGGATGGATATACAATGGGATATACACATGTGAAAGAGTATAATCATTTCTGATATACAAACAGTCATCTACCGATACTTTACTATGGACATGGAAGATATATATATATATATATGTTTGAGTTTGAGGCATTCATGGTTGGGTTAGGTGTTGGGTAGATATACGGAGGGTACACTGCGTTGGATATACAGTACACGCAAACACATGAGAAAGGTAATAATTAAAGCAGTCACAGACATCAAGTATATATATATATATATATCTTATCTAGTCAGGTGTAAACAAGTTCACCAACCAGGAAAGAGTAAAAAGGTAAGGTAAGAATGTGAAATGTTGAATAAGGTATGTTTTGTAATTTATTTCCGCCCCTCGACCATAATGATATGATACCCGAACACCGTCTTGGCCTCTGCAATCTTTGGACTGCCCGTGGTGCTCGTCTCGAGCGTGAATGCCACCGCCTCGAACGCGGGGTCTAGGCTGCCTTTTGTCTTCCACCCTAGCGCGCCTCCTGCGAGCATTATATCAAAAGTTAGCTTATGGTTCATATGGATTTCTCTCTTCTCTTTCAACCATATATTTTGCGCGGTTTACGCGGTTTGGGGCGTGTTTGGGGTGTTTGGGTATCTGGGGGTGTTAAGAAAAAAGAAGGGGGGGGGGTTTGTTGTAGTAGTAATAAAAGGGGTGGGGAGGGGGGTTAATTAATTTTTACCTTGTCTCGCCTTATCCTCGGAAAACTCCCGCGCGACCTCGTCGAATTTCACCCCCTCGCGAATCTTGGCGAGCGCTTCTTCCTTCTTTGCATGCTTCTCACACTTTTCTCTCATCTCTCTTCATCAGCTTTCCGCGTTGTTTCTATTAATTTTTTCCCTTAAACCCTCCCTCACCTGTCCCAAAGGTTTATATATATAGAGGTAATTAGGTAGAGGGGCTTACCAAAATATGCCGAACGTTGATGGACTGGGCACCTTTACCGCTCCCAGAACCTTTATCCTTCTCATCATCTTTTCCTCCTCCTCCTCCTCCTTTGCCTTTGCCCTTCCCTGAGGAACCCTTGTCTGACTTGGTGTCTTTCTTATCCTTTCCCATCTTGTTTCTATATATTGAGTTAGAACTAAAAGTTGTATTTGGCGCGCACGCGGGACTATTTGAACTTACCGTAGTTGTGACTTGTGAGGTGATGTAATTTGTTTAGCCCGGATGAATGAGTGAAGCTTTGATAGAATTGCGGGGCAATCTGAACATTAGCGGGGCAACCACATTAACGCGCTGTAATAGCACAATGGCGGCAAATTGTTAGTAGCGGCTCACTGGCTGAGGGCACGTCAACTTTACAACAGTCCATTCTTCATAGTTTCGCATCGAACTTGAACTCATACAATGCGCAACATATAACAATATTCTATCCTATTTGCTGCGCCAGCGTCAAATAATCCCGCCACTTCTTCCATCCAAGCTCAGTTCTATCGATAATCTAAATAAGCAAGTCTTCAAGATCCCGTAAAACCTGTTGCTCCTTGACCAGCTGCTCTTCCCTTAGAAACTGCTCATCCAGTTTGGCGTCGGTAACCGCCCTCTTTCTACTACCCGATGCTTCACCCATCTCGCTCTTCTGCATCTTCTCCGTCTTTGACTTCCTTGGGAGCCCAGGGAAAATATGTGAAGGAAAACCAAGGGTTCCGGTGCTCTTCCTCCCCCTATTTTCCCTCTCTGCCTCTCGCTCTGCCTCCCTCTCCCCCTCCTCCACCTTTTCTTTAATATCCCGTTTCAATGCGACCTTCATGGCGGTCCCCAAGTCATGCAGGTTCTGCTGTAGTCCAGGGGTTGCGGATCTCACTGCACCGCCGATGCTCTTCCTGAAGTCGCGCATGCGCTGCCACTGCTCTCGTTCCAGTCTGTCTTCCTCCTTCTGGACCTTCCACTCAAACTCGAAAGCTTTTCCCGACCACTTTCTGACCTTCTCGGTCTCGAGCTTCTCGTATAACTTCTAATCATCCAGCTGAGAAGGCCTCGGGATCCTGAGTATTTCCGTCATGGAAACTTGACCTTCAACCCGCTCAAGTACTAACGTGAGTCGGTAGGTTTCGGTTACATCGTCGAGCTTGATGCCAAAGTTTCCAAGTTTCCATCTACAGAGGAACACAAGTAGTAGGCCCAGTCAGAAATATGTCCATCTTTCTCGTAGATATCAAGGGGCGCACTTACACGCCGTCGTATCGAACTCCAGCCGACGGAGCGTAGGTGCTCCTGAGCTGATATCCCCTCAAAATACGCATTTGTCTCCCTGTCTGGGAGAGGAGAGAGACATGCATGTCCGCCATGGTTCCTTGGCGGATATACCTCACGGCGATATCGTGGTCTTTCTCTCGCAGCTTCTCCTCCGTACCAGTCAGAAGCGGTAGTGCCGTGACGCCATATCTACCTGTGGTTGGTCTCTCTCTATCACATCCGACTATGCCGTCACGGTAGGCACAGGCAATGTTCAGCCACCATCTAGGAGACATTAGTTTAATGAACGATCAAATGAGAGGGTCTGATCGGGGCGGGGGGAGGCGAGCGAGTTTGGTAGGACATACTGCCCAGGTCTAAACTTGCTATCGTTGTCTTCGAGGTCAGTAGACGGGCAGATGGCAGTCTCGTCAACCTTCCAACCAGTCTGGGCCGTTGGGTTCTGTTGAGTCGGGCCGCTGAAAGACACCTGCTTGAGTCGCCCAAATTGTGCCATTTCGATGGTGCGTATGTCGTCAATCTGGAAGTACTCGGCCTTGAAACGGGCGCGCCATAGTCGCTGCAAACCGGCTGCCTTGTTGGCGACTTCCAGTTGCTCTTGCAGCAGGACGGGGGCGTGTTTGCCATGCTCTATAATATCGGCCAGCATTTTGTCCAGACGAGCCACTTTGATCGACTGAAAGTCGATTCGGCGGGACTCACCGGTCGTCTCGGAGGTTAGCGTTGCGTCGAGGAAGCCAGCCAGTTTTTTCGCATCCGGGCCCAAGTCATTGTACTCGGCCAGTGACGTCCGGATAGAGTCGGAAAGCTCGACGAGAAAGCTGACGCTCATCATGCGCCGGCTCCTGGAGACAGGACCCGGCCTCGATCGGGGTGGGATGGAATGCGAAGCCGGACGGCCTCCTGGTGCGTTTGCCAGTGCTCTTTTTAGAAGACCGGTGCCGCCGGTGCCAGTGCGAGCTGCGCGAGTCGTTTGGTGTCTATTGACGGTATCCCGGAGGCTTGCTCTGCGTCCAAGCTCACCATGCTGGTGCTTGTTATCGTTGGATGAGGAAGGACCGCCATGCTGCTGTTGGTTATGCTCGTCTGATATCGAAGCTCTAGTAGATCTGGAGCCTCGCCGCGATAGGATGAGGGAGCCGCTGCCATCGTAGGTCGCGTCACTGGTTAAATCTGAGAGCTTTTCCGTGCTGCTATCAGCAACGCTTTCTGCTCCTGTCATAGCTCAAAGTATTGTGCGAGACGTTACCTGGGTCTCGCTAGCACTGATGGAGTTGTACATTCGGCGATGACGTGGGCTATCTTGAGTGTATCGATCAAGGTCGGAGAGAGAAGAGGCACGTCGGCAGGATATAAATGTTTCCTTGGCGCTCCTCTTGAAAAGCCTAGTGAAGAATCCCCTGCGGTGATGCCGGCGAGCCGGGCTATGTTGTCTGATAGGCGACATGTTTCCGAGCTTACCCAGACCCAGTTATCCTTGAAGGCAAATGGGGGCAATCCGGGGTTTCTTGCCGGGGCTGCGTGATGAACTGTAGCTAGCCGGCGGTGAAGTCAACCTGTCTTTGTTGATGCAAAGTGAGACGGGCAATGACATATGATCAGTCGCATCTCTAACCTAGGGAATATGACAAGTGAGGAGTGCACATTTATCACTGGAAGAAGAGCGAGACGCGGTTAAATTTGGGAAAGGGTGTTTGGTCTCTTGGTTGTCGCTGCCTGCCTTCGCGAGGTGTTCTTTCTTCCGGTGAACGACTTTCGTGAGGAAGGTGCGATTGTAACTGCCCCATGACCAAACTCGTAGCAAACGGCAGCTGCGACCTTGATAGCAATTCTGGCATCTGTACCTGGTAGGCAGCCCTTGATTTAAGAACTTTACTGCCGCGTTAGTTAGTTGAGTAAGAGGAAATACCTTCTACCTGCTAACGGTAATCGAGTTCTGGGCAGGGTAATCCACCCACGAAGCATATACGATGACTTATCCGGGGAAAAAGCCGGTAAGAAGGAAGATGAATTGCACTAAAGTTTAGAAAGCATTCTTTATCCATCCGAAGCCTAACTATATCTACGAAAGAACACCCTATCCCAACTCCACAGATGCTATATTTTCCCTCAACCTTCTTCCCTTTTCCTTTTTCCCTTTCAGACCAGCTGAACTATATATTCCCAAATCCGACCCTCAACCTCCTGTCTCCCATCTCTCCCATGCTTGTTGTGGTTGTTGAACCTATAAACCCCCAGTTCAGTCTAACCCCCCTTTAATACCCCGCGAGATCAACCCACTTCTTGCTCTGCACAACATCCAGGATATCCTGTCCTTTTGTCAAGAGTCTCTGTCTAAAGGCCTCACACCACATAAGCTCGAGTCTCCCGTCATCCGTGATCCCCTGAACAACCCCAACCCCGCCCATGTTCATCGTGGGATCCTCCTCCCCCATCCCCATCCCCATACTCCCCCCCATACCACCCTCCATTCCCATTCCTCCCCCCATCATCCCCATCATCCCCATACCGCCCATATCCATATGGACACCACCCCCCATCCCCATCCCCATCCCCATCCCCATGCTGCTCACCCCAGAACCCTGTACATGAACATGTACAGGGAACATCCCTGGCACCCTGGTATAAAACTGCCGCACCACAAAGAGCGGCACAACAAGCATATCCGGCTGAACCGTCGAATTCAACGCGAAATCCAGCGACCTACAGATGTTCGCTGCGAATTCCCTGACCGTCTTTCCACAACTGTATTTCAACGGATTGATCTGCTGCAGGTGGCTTGGCAGCACAGGCATGGTCTGCGGGATGGCCCCGTCAACCACCGGCTCGAAGATGGTCCAGTACAGCCTCTCCATCACCGGATAAAACGTCACCAGAAAAGTCCAGTAGTAGATGAACATGGTTGCCGTGACCCCGTCTCGAAAAGCAAAGGTGTCGGCGAACGTCATGAACCCTGATCCTGATTCGCTATCCTCTATCCAGAACACTTCCTCCAATTCCGAACTCCCAGGTTGTCCCGGGTTTTGTTGGCTGCTGGACAGGACGGAGGAGTACCACTGCTCGAACTGCCTCTCAACATTCAGGCAGTTGGTAAGAAGGTCTTGGGCCATCAACCGTCTGGCGAGGGTCTGCTCTTGTGGGAGGATGTGATCGGCGCGGGCGAAAATAGAGGGGAGCAGAACGGCGATATCGAACAACCGGTCAAAGACAGATTTCGGGTGGTGTTCAAAAGGGGAGGTCAGCCATTCGGGCGAGGAGAGAAAGGTCGGTTTTCTGTTTAGCAAGGCTGCGCTGATCTACTCACACGCACACACACTGTCAGTGATGGAAAGAAAGAAAGAAAAAACAAGGGGGGCACAGGGAGGAGGGGAAAGGGGAAAGGGGGAGGTGGGAGAGGAAGAAGAACAGGGAAGGACAGAAACAGAGAAAGGAGACCGGGGAGGGGGAGGAAAGAGAATGGATAAGGGGAAGGGTAGGGGAATGAAGAAGGGGAAGGGTAGGGGGGACGAAGAAGGGGTCGGCGTACGGCGTTGTGCCGATAGACGCGCACGAAGAAGTGATGGTTCGGAAAGGAGCGAAAGGCTTCTGGACCTAGCCTCCTGACAGTGTTGTTCTGAATCGTCTGGTCTTTCCACGGAGGTTGGTTGCTGAAGATGACTGAGTTGTTGTGCTTTACGTAGGGTTAGTTTCTGGTTTTGATTATGTCTCACCGGAGTCTGAAGACGATGATGGGAACTCACTTCGTAAAGAAACAAGCAAATACTATCCGTAGTCGTCGTAGTCTCGCTTCGATTATCTTCCAAAGGCGACGACAGGTGGACCATGCATTGTGATCGTAGCCTGAAGTCGTCCTCGTTTAGGAGTGGTTGCGGATCTGGCGGTTCGTAGGGTGGGAAAGACAGGAAGGTGAACTTGTTGCTGCTGCTGCTGCTGTTGCCGCCACTACTCCTTCCGTCGTCGTCGTTGTCGGCATCGTCATCACCAGTGCCGCCGTTTCCAGGGCCTCGAGCGACGTCTTGCAGGTTCGTGTGGACGGCAGCGATCTGAACCAGGTACCTCTTGCCACTAGCAGAATTCGATAGCGAGATCAAGTCGTCCCAGGCAGGCTGCAGTGGTTGATCGGGTACAAGTTCCAAAGATAGTCGTGGTGGTAGTGGTGGTGGTGGTGGTGGTGGTAGTGGTAGCTGTGGTCTGTTGCTGCTGGCCCCCTCCTTTTCTTCGCTCTTCGAACCCGGCGACGATCTCGCCGACGGAGTACTCCTTCCCGCCCTCTTCGATGATGATGATGATGACGATGACGACTTCACCACGCGAGGCGGATGCGATGAACAACGGCCCTGATCCTCGATGGTGCCGATGATGAAAACCGTCTCTCGCTCGTAGCCGGCACAGTCCCGGCCGCTGTCGATGCACTTTTTGCAGAACGGCCGCTCATTGTCACACTATGAATCGACGATGGTTACGTTAGTCTGCTCAAGAGCTCCCATGGCTTTAAACTTTTCTCAGATATTCAGCCGAACAAAGATCCTGCTTACCTTTACCCTGCGGAGCCTGCAAGTGTTGCAGCCCTTGTACTTCCCGGGAACACCAACCATCTCGTCGTTATGCGGTGAAGGAAAGATACTACGTTTGTCGTCGTGTAGTGTTCTAGATGGATCATGGGCCAAGGCTGGGACATGGCGCCGTCGACCCCATATGTTATGTACTTTCGTATGTTTTAGGAGGGGAGCCCAAGCCACAACGACTAGGGTAGCACAAAGTCTTTCAACAGCGAGGTTGCTCAGAGAACGGAGGAGTTGAGTCTACAGCGAGCAGTATGCGTCTCCGGCCCCCCCCCTCCAGTAGGGAGAAGGCGTGTGTGGAGACCGGGGGCAGCGCAAAAAGCAGGAGACGGGCCTTGTATTTTGTGCCCTGCGCAGCGTGGTTGATCCTCCTGCACAAGATATGAGCAAAGTCGGCAAGTCACCGCCAGCAGTAGAAGAACCCGTGACGAAGCTAGATGAGGCAAGGCAGAGCAGAGCAGAGCAGAGCAAAGAGCATCGATGACAGAACGTGACTTTGAGACAGTGGCTAGTGCAACGAGTCAATGCCAAGCTTTTGATGTCATTGTCAACGGTAGGACTCCGAGGAGGCACGTCAACAGCCGCCTCTCATTGTGGGAGCAGTCTGCGCCAGTAGAACCCATGGACACTTGACCGGGACAGGCAACGGCGCCATGGCGGCCTCTAGAAGACCGGGGAATTTTGTCTGAGCAGGCTCCGATCGGGTGAGGGTGTGTGAGCGTGATTGTGTGAGGAAGAGTGCGGAAGAGTGCGGGCGGTGTCTATGTGTGTGTGCGTTTGCGTGCATGCGGGCTTGCGGGCTTGCAGTGTCTACGAGGTCTGCATATTGGGCAGTGTGAGCGGTCTGCTCTATCAGCGGATGAATTCCGATGGAAGGATCTGCGGGAGCAAAAGAACATGCGCAGGTGTCCCGGCCCTATGCCCTACTGTAGGGCTGCAGCAAGCGTCTTGGTTACGCAAGGATGCATGACCAAGACATGCCGCATGGGACCTGGTAAGCCGTCGTTATCGGTTGTAAGAGAGCTTGGAATCTGGTTGGCTGTCATCGGAAAGGGGGCAGATTGGCGTGGCAGGCAGTGGCAGGGTAGCGAGGGAAGGGAATAATATTGCGAAATGCGCTAAGACGGCCTGTGAGGGGTTCGTTTGGAGAACCAAGTGCAACATACCTCATTCTGCTGGTAGTGCGCCGGTCCTTGCCGCTGGTACCGTACTTCGGATCGCACCCAATGAGAGATGATGACATTGCAGAAGCGACCGGGGCTGCCGCATTTACGAATCGATCAAGCAAGACATGTCGGTGAGGGCAATTGATTGACGTGGTATGATGGTGTGCATACCTTACTCTTGGAGTTGTATCTCAGACTTGGTAACTGGAAAGAGCCTTGCTGGCAGTCTTGAATAAAATAAGGTATCTAATGTATCAGCTCCGATCAGCCTGTCGATGGCTGATAAATGGCCGAACGTAATGACAGATGAGTCGGAGGAATTCCAGGCCAGTCGCCGCATATGTACAGAAAGGGAAGGAGGAAAGCCGAAGGAGCTTTATAATTCGAAGAAGCTCAGCTGGACATGCTTAGATGTACTTGTAGGGGTTCATGATCCCGTTCTAAAATTGCAGGTTAGCGTCCGTGCTCTCGGACTCTGGGGTCCTCGGGTGAGGCGTAAGGCGACGGGAAAGGCTTACCGGATCGTACAAGCCCTTGATTTGTTTCATCAGTCCAATCATGGTAGCACTGCGGCTGTAGCCAATGTACTTTTTCTTGGCAATACCGAGGCCGTGTTCGGCACTTATACTGCCTTGCCGCTCCGCGATCCATTCGTAGATAAACGGCTCGAGCACTTTCTCGACTCTTTCATCGTAGCGACGGGTCGACACGTTCAAGTGCAAGTTGGAGTCGCCCATGTGGCCGTAGCCAATGACAGCTCGGACGGGGTGCTCGTCCGTGTCGCCGAGGAGGCCGGCTTCATCAACCCGAGCGCGGGTGTCCTCCACCAGCTGGTACATCTGCTTCAAGGGGATCGAGACGTCATACTTGTAGGCGCTCCCCAGATGGCTGAGCGCTTCAGTGATGCCCTCGCGCCAGCCCCAGAGAGCCTTGATCTGCGTCTCGTCCTGTGCTAGGGTTCCGTCCAAGACGATGCCCTTCTCCATAACGTCCTCGAGGAATGCTTGCAGCTTCTCGCTGTCATGGTCGGAGTTGGACCCGCTCGTCTCAATAAGGCAGTAGAATGGGTATTTGTCATCCAGCGGCCTCCTGTTCTTGGTGACGTCCGTAACCAGTGTCTGACTGCCCTCGTCCATCAGCTCGAAGGCGGACAGAATCTCAGACAATTGGCCCTTTGCCTCCCGGAAGGCTTGTTGAACCTTCTCAAAGGACTCAAGACCAAAGTAAGCTACATTTTGTGCCTTTGAGCGCTGCGGGCACTGAATGGTTGCCTTGGTGATGATGCCGATGGTGCCTTCGGAGCCGATAAACAGCTGCTTTATGTCGTAGCCAGTGTTGTTCTTGCGGAGCTTGCAGAGGTCGTCGATAATTGTGCCATCGGGCAGGACTGCCTCAATTCCGAGCACGGTGCCGTGCAAGCTTCCGTAGCGGAGGAGTCGCAAACCGCCTGCATTTGTCGACAGATTGCCTCCAATTTGGCAAGAACCCTTAGCACCGAGATCGAGAGGGAAGATGTAACCCTTCTCGGCCAGGAAATGATCGGCAGTCTCCAGAATGACACCGGCATCGACGACCAGAGTCCCCGAGACCTCATCAAACTCATGGATCTGGTTCATGCGGCCCATGCTGATGACGATTTCATCGAAAACCGGAACTGAACCGCCCACTAAGCCGGTGTTGCCACCCTGAGGAACAACTGCAAGCTTCTTGTCGTTGCAGTACTTGAGGATTTTGCTGACCTCCTCCGTCGACCCAGGCCTGAGGGCTAGCTTGCAGTGGCCGCGGTACTTGCGCATCCAATCGCTGTTGAACGGCTCCAGGTCGTCAGCCGCACTGTCACTCGATACTCCATCGATGACGGCAGACTCCTTGCCTAGAAGCTCCCGGAAGTAGTTGACATGTTCTGGTGTGAGCTGAGAGAAGCGCTCGTCCCTCTTTAGGTCTGGGTATGTCTCGCTGGTGAATTTACCCTGCCGGTCTAACGAACGTTGAAACGGCCTCGGCTGAGATGTGCTCAAGTACCGTACTGTAAGTGATGGCTGTGATCTTGCATTTCTGCCCAATCTGGTTGAGGATCTCGCCAGAGTCCTCAAGATTGGCGTCAGCTGATTCCGGGAAGCCATTGTAACATGGAAGTTGCGACTGAAGCCACAGAAACAGAGGGGGTCTTTCTCTCTATCAGTGAAGGCCGGTGAGATAAAAAAGGTCCGATCGCGCCACTCCCGAGGTCGCGCCTTCTTTTCTGTCAAAGGCGAAAAAGCTGCCACCTGTTGGCGGACCGCAGAATTTCGAGCCCATCATGGTCCAAGCTTCCAGGGAGCTGTCAGCCTTCCGACGAGCTCGTCGTCAGAGCTTCGCAGCCTGCGCCTGCCGCACCCAACAATCAATTAGCACCGTGCTGATCGTCCACTGTTCCCGAACACATCGCGTCCCGCACTTACCTACATATACCAAGGGGAACAGCACCAGTTTACAGTCCACAACACACATACAGCAAACATGGCGTCAGGATACGACAGAGCTCTTTCTGGTAAGTTCGAGTTCCCATTGCCCAGCAACGACGCTTGAACCTCCACTAACTAATTACGTCCATAGTTTTCAGGTTCGTCTGCCAACCAAAGTTGGAATCAACCGCGACATAGCTGACCCCTCTGCAGTCCCGATGGACACGTGTTTCAAGTCGAATACGCTGGTGAAGCTGTCAAGAGAGGTACGCAAGCGTTGATGTCGGCCGGCGACTGTGGGGCATATATCTAATGGGCGGATAGGTACCTGCGCGGTGGGTGTGAAGGGCCAGGATGTCGTCGTCCTCGGCTGCGAGAAGAGATCGGCGATGAAGCTACAAGATACACGAATCACCCCCTCCAAGATCTCACTTATCGATACCCACGTCTGCCTAGCGTTCGCCGGCCTGAACGCCGACGCCAGAATCCTGGTGGACAAGGCACGGTTAGAGGCACAGTCACATCGTCTCAACCTCGAGGATCCCGTGACGATCGAGTACATCACCAAATATGTTGCCGGTGTGCAGCAACGGTACACACAGAGTGGAGGTGTCCGGCCGTTCGGTATCAGCACGCTGATTGTCGGTTTCGACAATGGCAACAAGACCCCAAGACTTTACCAGACCGAGCCCTCTGGTATCTACTCTGCATGGTTCGTTTTGCAATGCGCAGACAGGGAGTCTTGAAATCTGTCAACTTACACACTTTGTAGGAAAGCGAACGCGATCGGTCGGTCCAGCAAGACGGTTCGAGAGTTCCTGGAGCGAAATTACAAGGAAGAGATGGATCGTGAGGCAACCATCCGCCTTGCCATCAAGTCACTCCTCGAGGTTGTGCAGACGGGCGCAAAGAACATCGAGATTGCCATTATGGCCCCCGGCAAGACAATCGAAATGCTCCCGGTGGAAGATATCGAGAACTACGTCAAGAACATCGAGCAAGAGAAGCAAGAGGAGGCTGCCAAGAAGAAGACGGGCAGGACCCCCGGCACGGGAAGTGCAGCTATCCTGACTAGAAGTCAAGATGAATGAGCGTGACGATCACCAAGAACGCAGGTCTAGGCAACCTGCGGAGTAACGGGATACCGCAATGAGATAGACTATAGCGGCACGACCGCGAGCCAATGTACAATACTTACTACGAAACGACGGCGAATGCACATTTATGATCTCAGCCATCATCTCAAAAAATTAGCGTGAATCAGTGTGAAATTGTGTTGTATGTAATTGCCGGCTTGGGTATCCTTCGAACGTCGCGTGCCATCGCTCGCCTCCCATTCCATAAACCATAGCCCAAACTTTCCCCTTGAGCCTTCCTCGTCCCCATCCATCAGCTTCATTTATCCAAGCTTGTCGACATCCTCATCCGGGTCGAACATTGTCCTCTGCACTGCTTGCATACCTTTGGGCTTGACCCGGTCATCCTTGATCATCCTATTATCCACTCTCGCGTCCTCACCCTCGACGGTTATCGCCGCTTTCGGCGTCACGGCGTCCAGGACGAAGTGGTTGTCACAGTGCGGGCAGTACTCATCCGCCTCCTCAAACTCCCCCACATCTTTGCGGAAGCACTTCTTGCACTTCTTACACGCAAAAACCATCTCGACGGTTTCCTTGAGTGGGTGGTTCTCTTGCTCCATGTGGCACTCTACGCAATCGAACCACTTCCTGCCTGTAGCATAACATGCTGTTTAGCACCCGATCATACATTCTCCAACAAAACAGAGTTCAGTCGTTCACATACAGCATGGTGACCTGACTGACACTTGCGCGTTGAGAATGTGTTTGCTGCCACCCCGTTAGCCCAGATAATGCTCCGCCGCAATACGAGTGTGGATAGGAGTATGCAGTCCGTACCACATGATGAAAATAATGAGTCACCGAAACGCTCTATGACCACAAAAATCTGGGAGTCAAAGGAGGAAAAATAAGACCGTTCTGGTTAGTCGTATACAGTACACACAAATTTGAAATCGTTGGGCAGGACCCAGCATTAGACACAAGATCCGGCGGCTTTTGAATTCATACCGGTCTGAAGCGGCTCGGAGGGGGAAAGTGTAGTGGGGCTTCAGGCACGGCGTGCGTCCGATTAGATAAGCCCTGTCATCACGAACCTTAATTGTAATGTCTAAGCCCCGTAAGCCACCATAAAGCAATCGTGCTTTCCATTTCTGATTGCCATTTCTTCTCGCCCATCAACCACCTGACTCTCTCGCACCGAACGACGACCAACATCGCCATCTGTCATCGAAAGTGGCCGAGATCGATAGTTATCGTCATTTACTCAGTGCAGGAGAGGAGCGCGGAGGAAAAGAGATAGGCAGCAGCCATGCCGCCGAAAAGAAAGGCGGCACCGGGGGCGGCTGCGCCAGGCCCTGCGAAAGCCGGACGCACCTCTGCCATGTCGACTCCCGGGCCGGGGACTCCTCGAAGTTTGGACAGCTCGATGGTGTCGGATGCGGACGAAGACTTTGATGAGGACATCCCGGAAGAACAAAAAGAGCGGGAGGAGTTTCTCGGCAAGGAGGCCGACGACTTCGTTAATAGCTGGGCAATCTCGAGCAGCAAATTCCAGAGCCGTCCTAACAAAGCCAAACTCGATGCCGCGTCAGTGTACTTTGGCAAGCGGGACTTTTCGTATCTGCAACTCAAGCCCGACCACATGAATCGGCCGTTGTGGATCGATCCGGAGAAGGGCACCATAATTCTCGAGCGGTTCAACCCGTTGGCAGAGCAGGCGACGGACTTTCTGATCACTATTTCTGAGCCCAAGTCCCGGCCCCAGTTCATCCACGAGTATGTCCTGACTACGCACAGCCTGTATGCTGCTGTCTCGGTCGGTCTGAACCCGCACGATATCATAAGCACGCTCGACCGCTTCCTAAAGATACCGCTCCCCGACACCGTCCGGGCCTTCATCGAAAAGTGCACCAAGAGTTACGGCAAGGTGAAGCTAGTGCTGAAGCACAACAGGTACTTTATAGAGAGTGTCGACGCCGAACTGCTGCAGACGCTGCTCAAGGATGAGGTCATTGGGAAGCTCCGAGTGCACGGCTCTGATGAGATTACCACGGATTACGCTCCGACCATGCAGGGTCTTGTCATTCCTGGTACACAGAATGCTGCTGGTGTCAAGCAGGCTGCTTTGCCCGCGGCAGACAAGAAGGGAGGAGAAGGGGAGCCCGCCGCCGAGACGGATCTATACACTACCCTCAACGAGGAAGACGACGACGACGATAAGGAAGCCGTTCACTCCTTTGAGATCTCGGATCACACCGTCGAGACAGTCCAGAAACGGTGTCTCGACCTGGGGTATCCCATCTTGGAAGAGTACGATTTCCGAAACGACGATGCCAACGCAAACTTGGAGATTGATCTCCGGCCCAATACGCAGATCCGGCCGTACCAGGAAAAGTCGTTGAGCAAAATGTTTGGTAATGGACGTGCCAAAAGCGGCATCATCGTGCTGCCCTGCGGAGCGGGCAAGACGCTGGTCGGTATTACCGCCGCATGCACCATCAGGAAGGGCGTCATCGTGCTCTGCACCTCCTCTATGTCGGTCGTGCAATGGCGGCAGGAGTTTCTGAAATGGTCCAACATCAACCCCGACGACGTTGCCATCTTCACCGCCGAGAGCAAAAACAAGTTTTCGGGAAATACGGGTATCATCGTCACGACCTACTCCATGGTGACGAACAACAGAGAGCGCTCGCACGACTCGAAAAAGATGATGGATTTTCTGAAGGGGAGAGAATGGGGTCTGATGCTTCTCGATGAAGTGCACGTTGTGCCTGCTGATGTCTTTCGGAGGGTCATTTCATCCATCAAATCGCACTCCAAGCTGGGTCTGACGGCTACGCTCCTCAGAGAGGACGACAAGATTTCCCACTTGAACTTTTTGATCGGCCCGAAGCTGTACGAGGCCAACTGGATGGAGCTGTCGCAGCAGGGGCACATCGCCAAGGTGCAGTGCGCGGAGGTCTGGTGTCCCATGCCGACCGAGTTCTACGACGAGTATCTGAGGGCCAATTCACGCATGAAGCGGACGCTGTACGCCATGAACCCGAGGAAATTCCAGGCCTGTCAGTACCTGATCAACTACCACGAGGCACGGGGTGACAAGATTATTGTCTTCTCCGACGAGCTGTACTCGCTGAAGCAGTACGCCCTCAAGCTCAACAAGGTTTTTATTTACGGCGGCACCGGCCAAGCCGAGCGGATGCAGGTTTTGGAGAACTTTCAGCACAATCCTGCAGTCAACACCTTGTTTCTCAGCAAGATTGGAGATACCTCGCTCGACCTACCGGAAGCCACCTGTCTGATTCAGATATCCAGCCATTTTGGTAGTCGTCGTCAGGAGGCACAGAGATTAGGTCGCATCCTGAGAGCCAAACGTAGGAACGACGAAGGCTTCAATGCGTTTTTCTACAGTCTCGTATCGAAAGATACGCAAGAGATGTATTACTCTTCCAAACGGCAGGCGTTCCTGGTGGATCAGGGGTATGCATTCAAGGTCATCACCCAACTGGCAAATATTGAGAAGACGCCAGACCTGGCATTCGCCACGGCAGCTGAACGACGGGAGTTGTTACAGCGCACTCTGGTGGATAACGAAAAGGGCGGCGAAGACGACGTCGAGACTGATGACCTCTTTGGTAAAGCTGGTGGCCGCGGGAGGGGAGGAGCAGCAGGGAAGAAGGGTTTCGGTGTAAGACGCACAGCAGGTACTCTTGGGGAGTTGTCAGGCGGGCAGGATATGGCGTACATTGAACAAAATAAAGCCGCTAATAAGCAACTCAAACGGAGCAGCGCTCCGCAGACGAAGAAGGCCGCGGCGGAGAACAAGAGCTCGTTTTTCAAGAAGATGGCAAGGGAGAAGGAGAGGACGAAACAGGCCAGGGGCTAACCTCACATTGTATTTTTTTCGTCTAACATAGGGAATCAGCGTGGGTGGGATGGCGTTACTCTCCACGCAACGGGTATTGTTGCTTAACTGGGATATGGTTGGGCAAATTGAAATCTTTTGGAATAGACTATCAATATGGGGGGTAGCCATAGCAGCGGCTTGTAGACTAAAATACGAAAGGTTGAAACAAATGTTTGTATGGACGGAAGATGGATGATATTGAGTCGGGAAAAGGAGCACCCCCCTTTTTGTTTCGCTTGCATTGCCTCGTAATTACTGGCCGAATAGCCCATAAGTAGGGGACCTCTGCTCCCATTTTCCAGTTGAAGAAATTCAGCGGCCTTAATTTCTGAGTATGTGGGACTTGGAACATGGTTTCTGTGATTTGTGATCTATCTTTTTGAGCCATTTAGTTGCTTTACGTTCGATCAGACGTAGGGCACCTTCGTTTACAATATCCGGTTTTGTATTTGCGTTCAAGACCTATTTTCAAGTGTAGTGTGTGGTCGGTCTCTGTAGACCGACTTGCACACACCACACAACTACGACTTACATGTTTTCTCTAGGGGCACTGCATGTGCACTGCGTGGGTGCGGGTTTGGGTTTGGGGCTTTGTTCTCTCCCTATTTCAATATAAGGGGCGATGACTATTAGTGTCCACGTCGCAGCACTTCAAAGCGCGGCAGGATAACTGAGAAGCGAAGGGGTTGCATGACAACAAGTCAATCTCACAGCATGCTGCACGCATATCAAATCAAGGGACGGGACCCAGAAGATGCACACTGCATGTAAGCAACGTATGTGGAGAAACTTTTTTTTCTCATGCCATATGCAACGGGGTTAGGCAGTCTAATGGCCTCCCTACATGTCCCATGCCCTCCATATGCCAGCCGGTGGAAGCCAGTGTGTACATCCGTGAGAAGTCGTTAGATGCCTGACTGGGAAATAATAACCCTCAACCATCTATGATAGCACCCTTCAGAACGCCGCACCGCTTTTCCTTCACATGCCTCCTTTTGGTTGGTGTGTGTTTATTGCTCGGTCTGGAAGTAGTTGAGGAGGATGGATCGTTCCTGAGACTCCTCACCCCAGTCCTTAACAACGACGCAGGAGCAGTTGACGACCTTCCTCGCGTTACCCTCACGGTCGAGGACGCCTAGCAGACAGTTAGCAACCTGGATCGTTTTCCCTCCAAAAAAAATTTGACTAGTGCTTCCGCGGGTATCCTTACAGAGACCAGACCACTCGCCGAGCTGCTTGCCGTCGGGCACCTTGATCAGGGGGATCTTGTGCTCGGAGCAGAGGGCGATGACGAGCTTCTTGTACGCCTCCTCCTCGCAGGACTCGTTCAGCACGCACATGTGCGCCTGTCTCCGGTCGAGGGCCTTGGAGGCCTCGCGCAGACCGCGCGCAAGACCGTCGTGCATCAGGGCGAGCTTGAGGACACCCTTGAGCGCATCGAGGACCGACATCTGGCCCTTGGAAGCGGCATCGGCCGAAACCTCGACTTCCTCCGCAACCTCGGGGGCGTTGTTCTCTTCTACGTCCGACTAAAACACCATCGTAAAAAAGAACTGGTTAGCAAAGTGTTACGTTCTTCGTGTGCACCAAAAAGTTCAATCGGTTGGTCGAGTTGCGAACACAACTGTAGCCCCGCCGCCAGCAGCCATTGGAAAAGGCAGAGGCGATGGTTAGGCGAAGGAGTTTGGAGGAGAATAACGAAGTGAGGGGGCCTCACCATCTTGATGATTGTTTTAACAAGTAAGTTGTCGAGCGATCCTCGAAGAGTTTTTCGTAAATAAATTCCTTCTCTTTCGTCTTGCCTATGGAATAGGTATGAGAGCAGCTAGGCCGAAGACCGCAAGAAATTCGAGGATTATGTGCGAGGTACGCTCTGCCCCACCCAATCGGCTTGGAGCTCACAGAATTTCGGATTTTTGTGTGAGCGCATGGGTTAGTCTTGGAGACTTTAACCCCAAAGAGGCTAAGCGTGCATGAGACAGACTGCTGACGTTAGGGCAAGCAAAAGGTAAGCTCCGGTCCCCCGGCCGGCACACACGGACCACCACAAACTTTGTCGAGCCCTTAATTTTTTGCTGTCTTGGGTTTTTGGAGCTTGAAATTTCTGTTCCGCTCCAACCATCGAAGACCGACACCAACACCACCAGTCGCGACAATATCTTGAGGTATGTGAGTGCCCAAAACACAGAAAATGATGTGAAGAAAGGTCAACGGGAAATATGCCTTTCGCAAAGGCCTGGGGAGAGCAATCAAGGGGAACTGGCGAAAGCTTTGTTGTCCCTTGATACGCTTCTCCTCTTCAGCACCTGAGCAGGCAGAACCCTCTTGAACTGTTATTGCTCAAGATGGGCACTCTCCAAGCTCATCGAGCCTCGGAAGGCTAACATACGACGTCTTCTGGCAGATACCTCATTTCAATTGTAAAGATTTGAGAATCTCCGCACAACACACAAAACACCGTCAAGATGGTCCGCACCTCAGTCCTCCACGATGCCCTCAACAGCATCAACAACGCCGAGAAGGCCGGCAAGCGCCAGGTCATGATCCGACCTAGCTCCAAGGTCATCACCAAGTTCCTCCAGGTCATGCAGCGCCACGGTACGTCTTTTTTGCGAACTTTCTGTTGTTCCCTTGCCCCCCCTTTTTCTTTGAGAACGTGCAACCCCCCCGCAACAGCACCCATTCGGCATGATAACTAGGCGGACGGTCTCCCCATTGCTCCCACGACCTTTGTCTTTTAAGTTGCCGATATATCAAAAACCATGCGGGGACTTACACGTTTTCGGAATTAACCAATGATGATCCAATGTTTAATCTTTCGCAACAACATGTCAACTAATATTTGACTTTTTTTTAGGCTACATTGGCGAGTTCGAGGAGGTCGACGACCACCGCTCCAACAAGATCGTTGTCCAGCTCAACGGCCGGTAAGTTTTCTCGTGTGTGAAAATGGGTTCTTTGATATCAGACACTGACATCTGCTATTACAGCCTCAACAAGACTGGTGTCATCTCTCCCCGCTACAACGTCCAGCTCCGGGACCTCGAGAAGTGGGTTGTCAAGCTGCTGCCCGCTCGTCAGTTCGGCTACGTTATCCTCACCACCTCTGCTGGTATCATGGACCACGAGGAGGCCAGGAGAAAGCACGTTGCCGGCAAGATTCTCGGCTTCTTCTACTAGACACGTGCACATGGATTAGGGAAGGATATCTAAAAAGGGACTGCATATCGGCGTTAGGGACATAATGAAGGGCTGATACCATCTTGGAATGAATGAATGGAAAAAGGAGGCATGCATTTTTGTCAAAAACCTGTTGCAGATATTGCCCCTTATATGATTACCCGATCCTGTGTCAGGGTCTTGCACCGAGTCGTACTGCTTGTCATTGTTGTTGCTCTAGGAACGTGTCTACTCCTGTGTAAACGGTAGCAATCTTGCCGTGCCAGAGTCCAAGGCTCAGGAGTGGGTCCGTCGTATATCTCATGAAACTCTTGGTATCCACAAGTAGCTTGCTACGCCTCAATATCAATCCATGAGATCTGGGAGCCTGTCGGTATGAAGGAGAATGCTATAACACCATCTGATAAGCTGAACTCAGAATAGATTTCTTAATTTCTTCTTCTAGGAGGCCTATACGAAGTATTGAAAGACATCCCTGGCCGCTCTCAAGCTACTGTGTATATCCGCGTATTGAGTATTGATGTGTGTAAACCTTTACGGTAAGTTAGCTCCAGGCGTATGAAGTTTAGCTGTTATGCCCATGGTTGCGTTGATTCGCTCGTATTTGCGAATTTCATGGTTGGCTCGCTCCATCCCCGCCGCCCGCAACTTGGCGAGCTGGATGGATTGCGTTGATACCTTGTTTTTAGCGGGTTCCATTTCAGAATCCCTGCCCAGCCAGAGTGCCAGAGCTAGACATCTTGGCACTACCTACTACCCCTGTTTAACTTTTTCCGATGGAACCTGCAATGATAGTTGCTTCCATGGTGAATCTCCTATTCAAAGTTGTGTCGCGATAACGTTATGGATAGGCGTTCTTTTCAGTCAACGTCAAAGTTAACAGTCAATTAACTTCGAAGAAAATCCCGGAACCTTGCACACTCTGGTAACATAGAAAATCTCGGGTTACGCTGCGTGACCTTCTTTTTTTTTGAAATGAACGCGGGAATGGGAATGATGGTGCGGCCTCGTCAGCTTGTCATCTTTGGCACCTTGGTATTTTTGGCCTATTGCACATACTCTTTATTCTGGTCGACTTTTTCGACGACGATGACGACGACACCATCGTCGTATCCGTCGTCTTCAGAATCCTCCGGACAGCCAAGAATACCAATCCAGAAGCCGGTGCCGACGACAGATCCGCAGAGCGGCCCGATCAACCCTCTTCCTCCTCCGTTGATAATCGACCCCAAACCGAAACCCGCACCGCAGGGGTCGCATCCTATATGGCACCTCATCACCGACGGCGAGCGCGAGCTCGAAGAAACGAAGCAGCGGCAGTCGCGAACCCTAGCAGAAGCCGTCGCAGAATACCGACGCAGATACGGCATGCCGCCGCCGCCCAACTTTGACAGGTGGTGGGCGTTTGCCAAGAGCAAGGACGTCCAGCTCCCAGACGAGTTCGACATGATCTACGAGCTCATCACGCCCTTCTGGGGCCTCAAGCCGAGCACCGTCCGCGCCCGCGCGAGGGAGGCGCTGGGGTTCGACAACGCCCTGCTGGGCGTGCAGATCCGCGGCGGCAACGTGACCAACGTCGAGGGCGCGGGGAACCCGTGGCAGAAGGATGCGACGCGGGGGATGATGGCGTCCTTTGTCGAGTTCCTGCCGGACATGGACCTGGCCTTCAACGTCCACGACGAGCCCCGCGTCGTCGTCCCGCACGAGGACATGGCCCGGCTGGTCGAGCGCGCCAAGACGGTCAACATGCCGGCCGCGAACGCCAACGCCGTCGGGAAGAAGCCGCGAAACGAGTTCACCGGACGACCGGCGGACCTGAACGAGGGGTCCAGGTTCGAGGAGACGAAGCTCACGAGGTTCAACATCTTTGCGCATCAGCCCACGTGGACGCACTCCCGCATGTCGTGCCCTCCGGACAGCCCGACGCGCCGGCTGGAGGAGGACGAGAGGGTAGACGACGTCGGCAGATACGGGCTGAGCGCGCTCGGGTTCGTCTACAACATGACGGCCATGTCGGACATCTGTCTGAGCCCGTCGCTCTCGGAGACGTTTGGGTTCTTCGATCGGCCGAACGCGTACAATGTCGTGCACGACCTGTTTCCGATATTCTCGCAGTCCAAGATCTCGAGCTATGCAGATATACTGTACCCCAGCCCGTGGTACTGGTTCGAGAAGGTCCCGTACGACGAGAAGAAGGATATGGAGTGGGCGGAAAAGGCCGACCAGCTATACTGGCGGGGGTCTACCACGGGAGGATATTCCAGGAACGGGGGCTGGAGACGGCAGCATCGGCAGAGGTTCGTGCAAAAGATCAACGCGGCTGACAACGCCAAGATACTGGTGAATCCGGACAGCACCAACCAGGAGTGGGAGGTCAAGGAGGTGCCGAGGGGGGATTACAAGGGGTTGATGGACGTCTACTTCAGTCACGTTGGGCAATGTGACCAAGGGGACTGCGACGCGCAAAAGGAGTTCTTCACCATCAAAGAATATGCCGACCAGGAGGATGCCTACAAGTACAAGTATGTACTCGATCTCGACGGCAACGCTTTCAGTGGGCGGTTTTATGCCTTCCTGAAGAGCAAGAGTCTGGTCTATAAATGGGCGGTCTTTAGAGAGTGGCACTACGAATGGCTCAAGTCGTGGGTGCACTACATCCCGTTGTCCCTGCAAGGGGATGACTGGTTAGAGGCGGTCAGGTTCTTTGGGGATGGGAACCTCGGGAAGAAGGAAGCCGAACGAATGGGCATGCAGGGGCGTGAATGGGCGAACAAGGTCCTCAGGCACGAGGATATGGAGGTCTGGTTCTTCCGCCTCTTGTTAGAGTGAGTTATTTTTAACCCCCCTTTTTTCTTTCGGAATTATGCTAAATAAGAGATTTAGGTACGGGAGAGTGATTGATGACGATAGGGACAAGATTGGCTTTTCTGTCTGAGACTAAAAGCTACGCAACCCTTTGTTTTCACTGTATAAATTTTTTTGTACCACACTACACATAATGTCTGGGAGTTTGGGTTGGTTGGTTGGTTGGTTTGGTAGCAAGCTGTAACAAAAAAACATGCAGCAGCACATACATAACAGGACGCTTTTACGCTTTTATGCGTATCATTCATATCAGCTCAAGTGTATCTATCTATATATATCACTTTTTGGGAGCGGTGGGCAAACAGGCGTTTATCGGACTTTTTAGTAGTAACATTAGACTATTGGGGCATGGCATCATCCATAACATGTAACTGTAATTTACACAACTATAAGCTCTCATCAACCCCCCCCCCCCCCCCGGCTTCAGATCGAGGCACAATATGTAGAAGAGATCCATACCTTCATTTCTTATAAACGATCGGCATATATATGATGTCGATATAAGTCTTTTTGTGTATATACCCCCCCTTATACCTTTCCGCTTTTCAGACAACAACTTACAGGACCACAGCGCCATAAACTCCTTACCCATACCCATCTCCCATTTACAGTCTTTTTCACTCCTCTTCATCACCTTCAGCATCCACCTCCTCAACATCTGAATCACCTGCCCGCCCATTCCCATTTCCATCCCTGACTGGACTTTCCTGCCTCCTTTGTTTCCTTGTGGACTTTTGTGTGTATTCATCCTCATCCTCCTCTTCTTCATCCTCATCCGGCAGGAACCCCACCGGCTGGTTCTTGTACCTCTGCAGCTCCGCCTTGAGGTCATCGCCCGGCTCGTCAACCTTGACATGGAGCTCATCCAGATGCGTCTCGTCCTCGTCCGCAATTCCTATTGTGCGGGCGATGTTTTTCGTACGCTGGCTGCGGATGGTGGTCCGCTGCATTACCGGGTAGTAGTACACCGCTCTCTGGGCGCTGTCGTCTGTCCTGCCCAGGGTCTCTGTCTCATCTTGAGCGCGGTACGCGAGGATAATCTCGTCGTCGTATTTGCTGTCGTGATCCATCTCCTTTTCTTGGGCTGTCTCATACGCCCTGATTCTTGGGAACTTGAAGAAGCCACTGCCTTCTGGCGTCCTCGAGGTGTACAAAGACGAGCTATCGCGCTGGGGGTGGTCCACGTCAAACTTTGTCCTAAACTTCTCCGCAGTCTCCTGCGCGTCGGCGAGAAAGAAGTCGTAGTTCATCATATTGCTGGGCCTCGGGTTGTGTGCAGGGTCGCGCTCGTGCGCAGCCATGGCGGCGTCAAAGGCCTGCTCTTCGGCTGCGCTCCGCTCTATGGGCTTGAAGATACCGGACAGTAGACGCGTGTCGTATACGTCGTTGGACGCCACGGGGTTGGTGCTGAATTTCACGGTGACGTACGCCCCAGAATCTGGGAAAGCTTCCAAATCGGGAAGTAAGGGGAAAGCGTCGACGCATTTGACGTTGCGCTTGCTTGGGTGTCGAACTTTGGAGCGGTCGGCCAGATGTGCAGCAGCGACCTCGAAGGACTTCTCGATTCTGCGGCGGATCCATGCCGGACTGCCCTTGTCGGGTTCGGGGGAGGACTGGGCCTTGCGCTTCTCGGGGCGCTTCAGGGCTGCGTTACTAGCGTTGCCACCAGACGAAGACTTGTTGAGGAATACGGTTGACGTGCTGCTGGATTTTATCTGCACCGTGGAACCGGATATGTACTCGGTACGGCGGAGGAAGGAGACCGAGGCCTCGCCGATCTTGGGCTTGCCGAGGGTTGAGAGTGGCCTGAGGAGGAGCCGGTCGTGAGGGTGAATCAGTGGTGTCTGTGTCGGTGCTTGGATTGCTGTTTTCCCGTTAGATCCAAGCGCAGAGAGAGAGCTGAGGAGGGTTAAGAGGAAGAAAGAACGTACAGCTCTCATCGCCGTCAAACACGCCAGGCATGCCCACCAGGTCCAGCGGCATGCCGAGCTCGGCATCAGCCTCGATGTTAAGAGGCTGCTCGCGCGAGAGCCGCGAGGCAAACCCCGGCGCGGTATACTGGCCGCTCGCCAGCCCAGTGTTGGGGATGTCGAGCAGCTTGGGGGGATTCGGTGGTGGCGGCAGCGCATTCGAGTATCGGATTCTGGCGATATAATCCTGGTGGATCATGCGCTCGCCGCCCTTCGATTGTGACGACGACATTTTGGAGTCCGACTGAAAGATGAACCTCAAATTCGATTGTGCTGCTCGTCGAGCTTCGTACGGCTGCTTGTCGTTGATAATTGAGCAAGAAAGAATATCAAGCAAGATGTGACAAGGGTGCTTAAACAAGGGCCGATGGATGGATGCGAGGCGCGGTCGCGAATTGGCCGAAAAAAGACAGGAGCTTAGGGACAAGGCTGACTTCCAGGTTGTAAGTCGCTTTTCCGTTGCCTGCCCCTCGGTCGAATTGGCGCCAGTTGCCAAAAAGGCCCAGCACCCAGCCTCAAGCTCCTGAGTGCACAACTGAAATCCAATTCATCGCCCCAATTGAAGCAACGAAAACGGCGTCCACGTGTTATTCACTCATTTCGCTATTGTTAGACAGCCATTGCTCTCTTTGATGTGCCCCACATTTTGCGATTCGGTCTGAAAAGGCCTCCGTTTGATACCAAAAAGGTAGATAGTGATAGATATTTCCCTCTATAAGCAGTTTCCAGGACCAGCACCCATTGATTGCCCGCCCCCACGCGCCCATCGCACCTAAGCCCGCAACCATTGAACCTCCTTCCCCCCCCGATAAGTGCAACGATTAGGCGCTTTGCAAAACCCGGGTCCCAGCGCCGTGGTTCGCAAGCAATGATTACAAGAGCGTATCCCTTATACAATACATACATGATGTTATCGAGAGCGTCGAATGCCTGTTTTCATAATACAGTAATCTATATCCCGCCCTGTTTTATCTTCTTTTGTGTGCGTGTGTGGAAGACTGCCCGCCCAACAACAATAACAACTTCCTCAAAACAACCCCTAGTTGCTGTTCTTGTTGTATCGCGCCTTGCCGAACGAAAAGGGCACGTAGCGGTACTTGATCATGTGCTGAATCTGCTTCCTCACTGATTTTGTCCGTTAGTTCTGCCACCCCTAAGTAAGTCTGCAGGTAACGTACTGGTAAGAATGAAGAGCATGAGCCAGTACATGACGAGAACGGGCCAAAAGACGGGCACGTTAAAGATCTCGAACCAGCTGCACACGAAGGAGATGACGACGGCGCGCGTCGCCGAGTGCCAGAACTTGAACTCGGGCAGCCGTCGGATAAAGGGGCGGAACTCCTCGTCCTGCTTGGTCGGGAGGGAGCCGACCGCGCCGTCCTCCATCTCATTGTCGAGCGCCTCGTTTGACGGGTCGAACTTGGGCTGCAGGAAGGCGAGGAACAGGTTGAGCAGGTAGATTCCGAGCGCATATGCCACTGTGCACATAACCCGATTAGTTTTCTATCCCAGCAATGTAAGAAGGCTCCGGGTACGAACCGATATACCAGCCTTGCGCGACAAAGACGCGCACGAAAAAGAGAAACAGGGCCAAGCCGGTTCCGATCCATCGGTAGAGGAGGAAGGGTGTTGACTTGTCGAGAAGTGCTTGGTACTGCCTCTGGATGTTGCTTGTGTGCGTGGTGAAGGTGCCAAAGGGCGTCGTGGGCTCGTCCATCGGGTCCATTGCGACTGTGTCTCTCCTTAACACGATCGTGTTGCTTTTGAGTGTCGATCTGTCGCTAGCTGGAGTCTTCGCCTTTAAAAAGACTCGCCGTGGGTCGTATAAAGGAATGCGCGAGGATTAATGCGATGCGGCTGCGACTGATAAGGACGGCAGACGGACAACAACAATTTTAATACCAGAAAGGCTGAGATAGGTGCAGGTGTGGTTGCGCGTTCCAGGTTTCTTGCGATCTGGCATCAGCCACTTTTGGCACCCTATTAGACTAAGGTTTTCCGTGCTTGTGATAAGGGGGGAAAAGTTCAGCATGTGGCGCTCGCTACCTTTCCCATTGTTCGAAGTGGGTATCTATTGTGGCGCAAGCTCGTATGGGCCCACGGGGACCTGGTAAACGCTAGCGTGCTGGATCGGTGGATGCGTTTCCGGCAGGCTATCCTCGGCTTAAACGGTTGTGGTTGATGCCGATCATAACGACGGAGCTCCTCCGTCATATGTAAATAGCGTCTCCCCAATTGCCTTTTAAATTGTTGGATATTGATTTGTAGCAGTATCGCCATCAGGGTCAATTGTTCATTCAGATTTCAACATGCAGAGAGTCGTCCGGAGCCTGAGCAGGCCAATGGCCACGGCCACCCGCTTACAGCCAGCGACGTCATCTACACTGCCCCGTATCGTCCGTTACAGCTCAACCAGCGCTTCAGACTCATATGAGTTCATCAAGGTCTCTGAGCCACGCGCTCGCGTCGGGCAAGGTACTTTTAACCTATCAAATTTCTCTACTATCGTCTTTGTATCTTATACTAATCTTTCATAGTTACGCTCAACCGCCCCAAGGCGTTGAATGCCTTGAGCACCCCCCTTATCAAGGAGTTGAACACCGCCCTGCGCGCCTTCCAAGGCACCCCCTCCATCGGGGCAATCATCATCACCGGCAGCGCTCGCGCATTCGCAGCCGGCGCAGACATCAAGGAGATGGCCCCTCTCACCTTCAGCCGCGCCTACCTCGACAGCTTCATCGAAAACTGGTCTGAGCTCACTACCAGTGTCAAGAAACCCATTATAGCTGCCGTTTCTGGGCATGCCCTCGGTGGCGGGTGCGAGTTGGCATTGATGTGCGATCTCATCTACTGCACGACCTCTGCAAACTTCGGCCAGCCCGAGATCAAGCTCGGCATCATCCCTGGTGCCGGTGGTAGCCAACGTCTGACCAAGGCGATCGGCAAGGCGAAAGCCATGGAACTCATCCTCACTGGCAAATCGTTCTCCGGAGAGGAAGCCGAAAAATGGGGCGTAGCAGCCCGTTCATACCCCGACCACGAGTCCCTCATGAAGGCGACACTGGATACGGCAGAGACCATTGCTTCTTACAGCAGGGTCGCGGTGCAGGCGTGCAAGGAAGTGGTTAACAAGTCGCAGGACCTGGGCGTCCGGGACGGGGTCGACTATGAACGACGGGTGTTCCACAGTCTTTTCGGGAGTATAGACCAAAAGATTGGCATGACCGCATTCGTGGAGAAGAAGAAGGCTGAGTGGTTTCACGAATAAACATACCAAAATGTAGTCCATATGTAGTGGAGGAAATTGACATAAAATAGTGTATTGAAAGTAACATACGCGCGCACGAGTGAACCTGTCATGGATATGGGAAATCCATAATCCCAAGATGTATAAAAAGTGGCATATAACCAATGAATAATAACCCAAGTTCAAAAAGATGCTTATATCTGCCCCGTAGATTCGTCCATCATCAACCCATGTCATGATCCATACCGTCATATTATCAGAGCCCTTTCCCCATCAAAGTCCATCCTTCAAGGCAACATACGGCGCAGGAAACAGCCCCAGCGCACCCATATATACTCCATGAAACCACTCCCCATTGACATCCTCAATCTCCAGCACCTCCGCCCCTTTGGGAAACATCAGTTCATCAGCGACGCCAGGAGCAGGGTACCAGCTCCATCCGGCCGTGGCCCTCCCTCCGGTGCCTCCCTCCGGTGGGAAGTCTGTCGTGGTCAGATCTCCTTCTACCTTTTCCTCCTGTTGTTTCCCATCCTTCTTTGCCTCTTCTGCTGCCTCCTTTGTATCTTTACCCACATCGATAGCGATCAATCTAGATACCTTTTCCTTCTGCCCATCTACCCATGAACAAATCTGCAACCCCTTTGTCTCATCACCATACGCAGCAAACTGCAGCTTTCTCCCTCCAACCAAACCATGCACGATCCTCCGCCGTTCCGCACCGCCCCCCCCTTGGCTCGAATCCACCACGAAATCCACCACCACCATCCGATGACCTTGTGGACAACGTCTCCAACCTTCAGCCCCGTTCTCAACCGCGACAACCCCCTCCTCAACTGACTTTGTATAACATGTCTCGCAGATATTATAATCCCCTGCCCGGTCCGACGATACTAGTTTTGACGGACACGAGTAGCAATGATACCTCTTCTCACTGGGCTGCATAGCCTGTTTACACCGTTCACACGGCGGTCTAAACGTCAGCGGCCGGAAATTCCCAATTGTCACGATATTCTGCCCCGTAAGCACAGTCGCCGTTGCGGGCAGCGGTCGTGCAGCTGCACCAACTGGTGACCTCGGCCTTGATCCACCTCCCCCTCCCCCTCCACCTCCACCACTCGGACTTTCCAGTGGTGTAGCTGTCTGCTGCCCCTTTGGCTGGTACGTCAGCGGCAACAGCTCATGCGTGCAGCATTTCCCCTGATCCACACAGTCATTACAGAACCCCCATTCCCCTTCATTACAGACATCGCACCGCCAATAACACTCGTTCGTCCAGGCCGAGCACCGCGAACAAAACGTGCCGCTCTGTAATCTGTCCGCCGGGTTTTCCGTAGTGAGGGTGCGTCGACCCTCCGCACCACCCGGCACCACCCTCGGCGGTAGGTAGCGGTTGGCTGTCAGCATATGCGGCGGGGCCAGTTTTTTCTGATGTTTAGGGGTGGTGGCTGCTTGAAGTTTATGCCACTTCTCCCATGCACTACCGCCAAACCCGAACCAATGAAGACACCCCTTGCGCCTCCTCCAACAGTCCAGACATATATTCCACTCCCCACCATGGCAGACGGCGCAGTTGTAGTGCAGGTCGTATTCAATATGCTCCTTTCCGCAGCCATTACAGTTTATCAAGGGTTCCCGGTAACGGGGTAGTCGGACAGCACGTTGGGAGCCTGGGGAAGATAGCGGCGGTGGCGTGGATAAACCTGGGCTAAAGGGCTCCGAGATTGAGGCTGCGAAGTTGGCTGAAACAGGCGACCCCGTGACCAGACTTGATGGTCGCCCAGCAGCCTTCCTACTACTACTACCGCTCCCGCTCCCGGAATCACTGCCCTCGGCTGAGGAGGATGACTCGGCAGGATCAGCCATGCCCAATCCCAATCCTAGCCCTGCTGCTCCTGCTCGAGCATTGAACGGAAGAGCATTTGAGACTGGTGATTGTAAGACAGAAGTCTGAGTAGATGTAGACGTGGATACCGTCGGCGAGCTCGAGCTTCTCGTTTCAGATGTCACACCGGGCCTGGCAGCAGCGGAAGCTTGCGTCCTCAGGGTCAAGTCCGTCTGCGACCGCTGCTGTCCGACTCGTACACCATCTGGCGGGGCTGCCTGCGCAGAAGAAGGGGTCGGCACAGTTGCGCTACGGGTACCGCTTGATGTCCGCCGTCGAGTCCGCCGGGTTGGCTCCTGGACTTCAAGCAAGGCTGAAGAACTCGACGGAGGTGGGTATCTTCCGCGTTGTTCCTCGTTGCTGCTCGTGGTACTCGTTGCCCTAGAGTGAGCTCTGTGTCTGCTTGTTGGCCGAGATGCATCATCCCCTGCAACGCGGGGTCGAGGTGCTTCCGAGGTTGACACTGCAGAGCGATGTGAATGCGAGCTTGCATTGCTCCTCCTGGCGCCATCGGCTCGCACCCTATCACGGTGACGTCTTCTGTACGCCTCGGTGATCTTTCGGCTGAGCTCGTCGTTGTTGCTGAGATCGATGTTGTCGAGGTCCAGGCCGTCGAGTAAGCCCTCTTCCTGGATCTGACGGGCAAACTCTTCAATCTCCCTTTCTATGTCTCTTACGTCGACGTCATGCGAGCTGATGAGTGACCTCAGAGACGACTGATGTTCCACGGACCGCTGTCTTGATTCGCTGCTCCGCCTCCGCCTCCCCTCGTTGCCAGAGGTTTCCGCCTGCAGCAGTGCGCCAGGGTCGTCCGCGCCTGTGTGTCTCCGGCTGCGATGGGTTGTTGTAGGCAAAGTCATCTCCCTATTTGAATCCCTGCTTGGATCCCTGCTCCTGCTTGGCCCGCTACTCTCGCCCGTCCGTCGCCTCGTTCGCGACGATGCGTGTGATGATCCATGCGAGTCCGCTGCGGCCGCTGCGGCAACCGCCTCTCGAAGACTCATCTGCTGCACCTCCGCCAGCAATCTCCTCTCCTGCTCGTCGAGGAGCCTTTGCTCGGTCGTGCGCTCGGGGATGTTGAGCTTCCGAAGAACCTTGTCCCCTTTCTTGTATTTGCGGTCCATCTCCTCGCGCTCGGCCTCCATCTTAACCTTGTCTGGGTTCAACGAGAGAAACATCTCGAGCAGCGTGGTCACCCGGGCATCGTGCTTGGTGTCCCTCACCGAATCCCGGCACGAAGGGCAGGTGTAAATGGCCGCGCCCGGCTCCGGAGGAATCGGCGCATTTTCTGCTCGGATGGCTTGCCAGCCAAACCACTCCTTCAAGCAGGCTCCGCAGAATGTGTGCAGGCAGTCGAGAAGCGTTAGTGGTTGGTAGAGCAGGTCGGTGCAGATCTGGGGGCCGCGCCGTTAGAATACAGAAGCAAGGAATATTGGACAGTGAAAAGGCGGGGCGTAAGCACTGTGCACTGGGTATAAGGTACTCACAGAGCAGGTCAACTCGTTCTCGAGGTTGACGGCCGGTCGCGCGGAATCCATCTCGACCTGACACTCGACGTCCCCAAGGGCGATGGAGGCCAGAGCATACGAGCTGAGAAAATCAAGGCAAGGCTAAGTCGACCTGAATAGCATTGGGTTCGAGGCCGATTACTACCAGCCCGGCTGATGGGACCCACCTGACAGATTTATGGTGGGGTACCCTAGCTCATCGTTTTTAGTGGGCGACAAGGGCGAATCGGAGAATCCTTGCCCTGTCTGGCTGCCCTGTCACCCGCCCAAAAAAAAAAGCGCACTCACAAAAGATCAAGATTTGGCCTCGATTTATTGAGCCGCATCATGTATGCAAAACAAAAAAAGCATCAGAGCATAAGAGACACATGAAAACAACATACTAGAATTTTGTCTGATTTTTAGACGCTGTCTGTAGCTTGTAATCTGCGCCTGAATTATTGCAGCTACAGTGTCGAAATGTCCTTCACGGTGGCACAGATCACTTTTGTGAGTGCGCTTTTTTTTTTGGGCGGGGTGCCTGTCTCCCTGTGCCACTCTGCCTTACAGAGTAACAGCGTGTTTTACGAGAACGTCTATAAGGACGGTCGAAGATCGCTATAAGGACGGTCGCTAACTGATAACCAATAAGCTTCCATATTCAAGCATCTGTACCCCACCAGCTACCCCACCAGAGTCTACCAGCCACAAAAATGCCACAGAAAAGTCAATCCGCAACCAAAAAACAGCGCGCGACCGGTCGCAATCGCAAAGCATTCGCGACCATACATTCGCGCCGCCTTCAGAGCGCCGCGTTTAATGCGTTAAGGTTAGTTTAGTGTTAGTTTAATATTAGGGTTAGTGGTTAAGATTAGTTTAGGTTTGTGTTTACCAGGGGATTATTCTTCTATCTTTTGCAGTTAGCAGTTAGTTGTGCGTGCAGGTGTTTTCTGTTCGCAGTTTGGTTAGTGTGGCTAGTAAACTTTAATCGGGTGCATATGCTTAATTTGGTTTAGCGACCGTCCTTATAGCGATCTTCGACCGTCCTTATAGACGTTCTCGTGTTTTACCGTCTTAGGTGCCAATTTTAGCTAGCCCCGATCCGCTGTTTTTAGCACCCTCGACCACCCTTTAGAAGTACCCCCAAGCTCGGCCACAGGTACCGGCCAAAGTCCACTTCACAGTAGTCTCAGAATCTCAGACCAGCGACCCCGCGATTTGTATCTTTATGTACCCTGAAAAAACCCACCCACCACCAACCAATCAGGGCACAAGAAACAAATCGCGGGCTGCTGGTCTGAGACCAAAGCGAACATTTCAGCCATGTGGATTTACTGGTAAACTTACAATAATGCTCGAAAGGTGCGGTAATATGTGTGGAAAGTAGCATCTTGTACATTCCTGAGATATAAAGAACAATATCGCTGACAGGTGAAATGATTAACAGTTATTACCCTGCACACGGACTGGTCCTGCTCGGACAACGCCACCCCGGCTCGTATTGGCAGCTGCGTCGCCGGCCATGTGTGGAGGAGCTACTCGGTCCATGGCACTTCCTAAACGCGTGCAGCCAAAGATTGAGATCACTCGGGTGGCGACATCGAAAAGGGACACAGAAACAGCTTTTGAGTTGCCGCTCCTTTCAAGGGTGCCAGAAGAGGTTTTCATCCTATGTACTAACCAAGGTGCGAGGGTTTTCCTCCATGGAGACTTGACTCTATCCGAGAAAACAGCAAGTCGCGCAAGAGAGATAGTCACATCGTTCATTTATGGAACAGGGTTATCATCAAACGGAACAAACAAGGTGATGCCAAACTATAGATCTCGGTGCGTGCGCAATGTGACGTGACTGGATATTGATCGAGACTCCTGAGCAAAACCACTCGATTATCGTAAGAAGGGCGAAGAGGCTATTATATCCTGCCTTATCATTTCAGGCAAGCCTATGGCCATTGGAGGCCCTAAGCCTTCCAGCCCTGGCCCACCCAACATCAAGTCACCCGAACCAGCCAGGTCGACTCGGTTCGGGAACCAAGAACGTGTGTTCTCGCTGGCGGTTGTACTCGAGACCAGCAACTTAAACATGAAGCCGCTCGTGCTCGCGGCAATAGCTTGCACCACGCTGTTTAGGTATCGCATGGCGACGTCAATGTTCTGGAGGTGGAACTCGCTCTCGAAAAAGTCCACACCGTCGATCATGCAGATGACGACTCCCTGGCCGAGGCTTTTCAGTATTAGGTCAAATAGTCCGCAGAGTGCGGCTATGTTGTTGTTCTGGACTGCATGCAGGTCCGCAAAAGCCAGCGACACCTGAAGAGCCTCGGTATTCGGGTGTTGCAGAACAAGCTGTGCGATCAAGGACCTCATGAGTCCCGCGGCTCCATTGATCCGATCTGCTGGGTCGACATGCGACCGGCAGAAGAAGGCGATCGGGTAGACCTGCGGAATGTCATTTACTGATTTTGCCAGTGCAGCACAGAGGTAACCCCAGGGCGAGAGCACGTCGTTATGGAGAGCGTCGATGTCCATTCCATTCACTACCAGAGTCCCTGATGCCGGTCCTTTGAACCAGTCGACAAATCTGGGGTCCCGAAGGACACTGGAGATCCGGCTCTGTTCCCGGGAGCCGAAACGGGATCTGAAGTAGAACATCAAGTCTCGTTCGGCGCCGATCTTCTCCGCGATTTGGTCGGAAACATCCGTGGCTGGTCCTGGTTGGGCCAAGTTCAAAGCCTGGAGTAACTGCGGGATAGTGACGATTGGTCGCGGTAGAAACAGTGGTGGGCCAGCTGACAGGAGGTGGCCCTGAGCTTGTAGCGTCTGGCACAAACGCTCCTGGTTGAGTGCCAGCTGTGCTTGCCGATCGCGCTCTTCCTGCATGAAATGGCGCATAGCTGACAACCACTTTCGGTCAGTGATTCCTTTCCTTTTCCACGCGCCTACTCTTGTTAGGTAGAGTGGAACTGACCGTCGGCCATGCTGCGAAGGAGATCCTCCACCGTCTGAGTCGCTGCCACGTTCCTCCGGAACTCTCCTATCGCATCGTCGATCTTGCCGTCGACGATGTCAACGGTCGTCCCGAGAGTCACCACGTTTGCGGCGATCCCGCCGACCTGAATGGATAGACACGTTCGCACGGCTCGGTCGAAGGCTTCCACCTTGTCCTTGATGTTGCTTTTGACGTCGGTCTCCAACTTCTTCCCGTACTCCTCCTGTTGCGCGATGGCCTTCCCGGCTTCGAGTATGCCGCGAACTACGAAAGTAAGTAATTACGCCACTTCCAGATAGTTACGTTGTGAAAACGGTCCGGCAGCTTACCTCCCTTGCGTCTCTCAATCCATTTCATGATAGCTTCCACAGCATCAAGAATAGCAATGTACAGGTCCTCTGTTTTCTGCCGAAGGTTCTCATCCCAAGCATATTCATGGATGAGAAGCTTTGTATAGTCTATCTCCGTTCCCAAAGACTCCAGCGACCCCAGAATGAGCTCTCTGAGTTGCTTGTTGCGATTTGCTGCCTGCAAGCAAAATCAGCACAGGGTGCATCTCAACCCCAGAATGGAGGCAACTGACATTGTAGGCCAGTTTCAACCCTCCACATAGGACGCCAAGGTAGTCCCCATCGGGGATCAACACTGTGAGGAACTCCAGCCGAGAGGCCGCACCTCCAACCAGCCGCTGCGCTCTGCGGAAGGGATTCCTCCATGACTTCCCCTGATTCGCGTAATTGTCTATGGCCTTCTCTGCCTCACGTCGTACGTCCTCCCAGCTCGAGGCGTTCCGAAAAGCAGTATGTGCTTCTTGGTCTTTCTGGGAAGACAGAAATCCGTTGATGTAGCTTGAAAATTTCCGCTTCCTGGTTTCCAGTCTTGAAAGAATTAGAAATATCGTGATAGGAAAAAGGAGCCAGGCTTCCACTCACTTCTCAGAGGCGGGCGGAATCTTCTGCTTGCGGAGGGCCTCTGCCAGTGCCCATGCCGAGTCAAACCCCGGAGCCTTATGCGCGACCCAGCGGCTGGTATCGTCGGTTGACTGGAGAGTCACATGCGACATAATACTCAGCAAAATGGTATTAAGGAGGCTAGTCGCGTCAAAGGTAAAGCCTGAGGAGCCTCGTCTGTAGAACGGATCTTACCCACGCGGATGGCTCTTCGCTCAATGCCAACCCCGCAGAGCCTCATCATTGTCACCCCAGTTTGATGGATGCCTGCCTGGTCACATCAGCTCGGCCACAAAACGACCTTGCCTGTGAACGTCACGAGCGGGCGCCAATCTTGCTAGTAGTCCACTGGATTAGGAATAGCTCTAATGTGGTTAGCCCCAAGCCGCCTTAGTTTCGTACCACAACACACGACTACCAATTCATCGTGATTGGTCCTGAATAAGACGAGGGATTATTGGTGGTTCCACCTGCGGCACGTCGTTGCTTTTGGAGGATCAGGCTGTGGCCTTCACCCTCGTTTCCAAGAAATGATAATTCATGACGACGCATCCGTCGACCCTCGTCCCCGCTGTCGGCCTAGAACCCCGCGGGATATTTGCACCCGATACTCCGAGGATCTCTGCTCCGGGAATCAAGCGTCATGGCCGAGGAGTCGGTGAAGGTGTCAGCTTCAACCATGTTCTCGCCACAGGCTGAGTCTGTGGACGACACGGAAGAACCTGTTATGGAGACGGCAGCTCCGGAGGCCCAAGATGTGGCGGAGAAGGAACCCCAGTCTTTGGAAACCGCTGACGGGTCAAATGCCCCCGGTTCCGAGCCCAATGCGCAGTCCGGAAACCAAACAGAGGAGGGCAAGGGCGACAAAAGTGAAGATGAGAAGGCGGCGGGAATAGAAGGCAAGGGAGAGACGGCCGCTGGGAAGGAGGATGAGACGACTAACAAAGAGGAAGCGTCTGGGAAGAAGGAGATCCCCTATGAGAAACTGCGCGAGTGGTGGGAATTGACTAATCGCGGTGGCTATGGATTCGAATCCTTTCTGGACTCCTTTACCAAGTTAAAGGAAGCCTACGAATTCGACTGGAGAGACAACCTGAACACTCTAATAACCGAGATCAACACCGAGGTGAATCTCCGGCAGGAGCTCTACGACAAGTACAAGGTCTCCAATGAAGCCAACGACGCGAAGACTGAAGGGCTAGATGCTCCTGCCAGGCGCAAGACATCTGGCTCAAAATGAATTTGCATCCCAAAGCTGAACTTTGTTCCCTGGAAAGAGCTAGCCGCCGTCGAAAAGCCCTCAGAGGAGCATTACGCGATCGACATTCCATCTAATGAACCAACGCCCGCCGATATCATCTCAACAACGGCGTCCAAGAAGCGGAGCGACAGGGATTCAAGCTATCCCCGAGGCCAATCGCCAAAAGAAGTGCCCGAAAAGCAGAAAGACAACCGGTCAACGCAGCACCAGCCTCCGGAGAAGCTCCCGGAGCGGATCCGCATCAGCTCGCTTCGCCTGCAGCGGTTCCTGGACGAGGATCTCGCAGACGGCGAAATATCCAGGGACTCGGGCGGTCCACTGTACCTCCTCAGGCCGTTCAAGATGCTCTGCTACCACGAGACGAAGATCCGCAACCGGATCATGGATTTCGAGCGGGCCCGCAAGCGCCTCAAGGACCTGACCGAGGAGGAGTATCAGGCCGAGTTCGACGAGGATCCGTATCCGGATGACGAGGAGGGCAAGGTCAGAGACGAGTCTGAGATGAGCCTTCCTGAGCTGACGGCATTTATCAACGACTGCCGGTGCCTGACCAAGTTCATGGATGATTTTCTCATCCCGGAGCAGGCTCGTATCGCCCGGGGCCCAGAGACAGTGCGTTTTGCGGACCTCTGGTACCTCTTCCCTGCCGGGTCTCTGGTGTACTGCAAGGACCAGAACATTCCCCAGAAGATCTGGAAGGTCATCCAGCGTGCAGGTGGCCGGAGGTACCTCTCAAGACCTAGAAGCATTTCGGAAGGCGAGTTCCGGACGGCGTTCTCTCCGTTCGTTATTGACTGCTATCATCTCGACTACGACGGATCCAAATTTGTTCAGACGTACCATCAATTCGAGATTCGAGACTTCGAGGGGACGCAGACCGTCCACTCCCTCCCTCTACTACCCCTCCATGTCGCCGAGCGAGGCAAGATTGTGGACAGAGCCGCTCTTCTCTCCCGCGGCCGCCAGTTCATTGACTGCGCAGCCAAGGCGCGTCACCGGTATTATTCTGGACGCAGCCATTACCTCACCCCTGACGGCAAGAAGCTCAGCCGTCTGGGGGAGGGAACCGGAGCCGCCAAGAACATATCGCAATACTCGGAGAGAATCGACAGCGAAGTCATCGTCGACTTTGCGCGCGCCATCCAGGAGATCCCGTGGTGGCGACCAGGGAGCAGCGAGCAGAATCTGCACCAGATCGACACTGCGGAACGAGGCAACACAAAAGGCATCGATGCGGACGAGGACTGGGATAGGAAGCTAGCGGACGAACTGTCCGAGAAGGAGTCCCGGAAGTGGCGCCTATGGGAGGCACAAAATGAAGAGCCCTCGGTTGACGAGGACCTGCTCCTCCTGCCTGACCGAGTTTTTGCTTTCGTGCTGAGGAGCAGGCTATGGGGTACGTCATGTAAAGTCTCAGCTGTTTATTATTTCGCAAGAGAGACTCGGGACTGACGATCAATTACACAGCGTGTCTGCAACTTGGCAAGGAAGCAGACAAATCTGAGCGTCTTACCGAGGTACAGGCCAGGATCGAGCCGTGGAAGGACCTCAAGCTTCCGATGGGCCACAAGGAGATTGTGCAGTCCCTTATCGACTCCCACTTCTCCGCGGACAAGACCATGAACATGCACTTCGATCTTGTCAGAGATAAGGGTAAGCTAATCTTGCTGGCAGATCTCTTCTCAAACGGCGGCATAGCTGATCGAGTCCGACAGGAAAGGGAGTCATCATCCTTCTACATGGTGTTCCTGGAGTCGGGAAGACATCCACGGCCGGTACGAGGGCACTGTGTTTTGCAGGTCTTGCTGGAAGTCAAAGCCACTGACGATTCATTGTCTAGAATGTGTAGCAGAAAGCAACAGACGGCCCCTGCTACCTATAACATGCGGTACGCCACCTCGGAACAGTCCCATGACAGCAGTCCCTCGAGAATGACCTGCGAGCTCATCGTATTGCTGACACTAACCGGTCGGATCTGTAGGTGACCTTGGTCTCACCCCAGGGGAGGTCGAGACAAAACTCCAAGAGATCTTCAGGCTGGCCCAGGCCTGGGGCTGCATTCTTCTCCTGGATGAAGCCGACGTCTTCTTGAGTCAGCGAACGGCAAACGACATTCAGCGCAATGCGCTCGTCTCAGGTAATTATGTGTCCCTTCCGAGAGAATCCTCCTCCCGTCCTGCTTCTCCAGCAGCCAACTCACCAGACTCTCAGTTTTTCTCCGGACCTTGGAATACTACGAAGGCATTCTCTTCCTAACCACAAACCGCGTCGGCGTCTTCGACGAGGCATTTAAATCCCGCATCCACATCTCGCTGTACTACCCGCCCCTGGACCAGTCGCAGACGTACCAGATCTGGCAGACGCACATCACCAAGGCCATCGAGGCCGGCATCCAGGCCGACCGGGACGAGCTGATCGCCTTCGCGGGCCGCATCTACGAGATGCAGAAGGACCCGCGCTCCGGCCCCGTGTGGAACGGCCGGCAGATCCGGAACGCGTTCCAGAGCGCTCTTGCCCTGGCCGGGTTTCATGCTCGGAAGGGCGGACCAGTCAAGTTGGGAGTGCAGTACTTCCAGAGCGTGTTCGACGTCTCGGACAAGTTTAGTAACTATATTTGGAGGGTGAGGCAGAGCTACACGGACGCGGACTGGAATCGCATGGGCATGATCAGACGGGACGATTTTGAGTACGCCCCGACGACGGTGGACATAATGAACAGCAATTTTGCAGCGCAGCCGGGAGGAAGGTTTGTGCCACCATTCCCGCAGTCTACGTTTGGTCAGGCAGCACCACAGGGGGCTGCTTCCAACGTGTTTGGCATCATGCAGGGTCAGTATCCCATGGGTGGGAATTTCGGTGGCTTCAACAACAACAATTCCTACCAGGCAAACGGCCTGGGATCGCAGGCCATGTCACCGAGCAGACCGCTCCAACAGTTCAATCAAAACCCGGGCCCGCTCCAGTACTCGCAGCAGCAACCACCGCAACCACAGTCTACTACTACTCAGGCACGGCTTCATCCAACATCTAATATGTTCCCCGGTCATCATCAGACTCAGAACAATTCCCAGTTCGGCCAGAATGCACTGTCGCCCCAGCAGCAGCAGCAGCAGCAGCAGCCACAGAGGCAAGAGGAGGCGAACTACAGCGTCTTCGGAGGACAACAACAGCCGGCTCAACATCAGCCGCACACGCAATTCGCACAGCCGCCTCCTCCTCCTCCTCAGCCCATGACCCAGCAGATGCCATCTCAGTCATCCAACTCGGTGCCACAGAGTCTGACGCAGCAGGCAGGAGTGGCTTATCAGCAACAACAGTCTTTTCCAGGGGCGGGTGACTGCTTTGTGGATAACGGGTCTTGGAAGAGGCAGGGCACGGCAGAGCTTTCCGTGAGAGACTGGGAATAATAGCTGAACATTAGGGCATTAGAGTGTTTTCGCGGTGTGGAAAGTGGTTTGCAATTCTATCTTGAATTAAAACGATATAATGGATCAGTATCTCTCTCCTTCGATTTGACCTCAATTGCACTCGCTTACCATGTTCATCTCGGTCACCAACACGGATTCCGTACCTCGAACTGGGAAATCAGGCGTTGCCGGGGGGGACAACCCTGACAAGGGCGAGATTAACTCGTTCTATCTATGGATTTAACACCACCAAGAGCCACGCGTGGCATTCTTGCAGTGACGGCGGACCTGCCTCTCGTCTCCTGGGTCACTCTGCGATGCCATGCCTGATTCGGGTGGGTCCTGCCGTCTCCTCCCCCCCTCGTTTCCCTCACCTTGTGAAGAATCTACTCCAAGATCTTTGGAGCCATAGAACTCTGCAGTTGAGTTATGGAATAATAACAACGTCCTTCGCCACTCTGGAGGGGGGAACAAAAGCAGGGACAATATGTCATGTGAGCGAACCCATAAATAAGGTTCAAAATATAAATTGCTAGTGTCAAGTCATCGAAGCATTAATTCTCGCGCGCAATGCAAAGCAACAGATTCGCCGCTATATATACTCGCCCTCGGCCCAAGCATCATTTCCCCTGGCGAGTGTACTCTACTGGCAGGCTGGGTTGGCGGGCGCTCGAGGTCGACTCCGTTAAGCAGACTTTCTACAGTCGCTGTGCCTTGGGCGGAACTAATTGATCTTGTCTACGTAGAGCGGTGAAGTAATGTTATGGTGATAGACGATGACCTGGAAGCTGAGATTTTGGTTAAGTGAATGATAATTGCCTTTATGTGGTTCAGAACGCGGTGCCCCGCCTAAGATCCAGTGGAATTTGCTGCGCCGGCCGTGCCCTTCGTCGTATTATATAACCTGGCTTCCACTCCTCTTCCCCAGCTGTTGAAAAAACATCTTACACCGGCCATCAAGCGGGTTCGGAACCTAGTTAAGCAGATTGTGGACACTTTTGTCGTTCGAGAGCTCCAATTGCTCTTCACACGGCCAGGGAAGTTAAGGATCAGATATTCACAAAGGGGTAGCACGGAGTATCTGTTATTTGGTCAGATTCGAAAGCTAGAGATGCTTAGGTTCTACCCCGTGTCTATGAGATTGCTTTGGTCACCAATGCCGACACATGCGCAGCATTGCATGTCTGAGCTCGAGTGCGCCATTTTCGCCATTGGCTGGGATACGTGTGATTGAAGCCAGAGGAAATGAAAGGAAGAAGGGGAAGGAGGGGGAAAGGCAGGATCGAGGCGAGGGGCGAGGGCTTGCAAAGTATTTATCGTGAAGAATCGACATCGCGGTCGAGCAGCCGGTACGCGGATCGCCGGGGTCGAGGGACAAAGTCGGGGCCCGTGCACCGGGTTCTGATTGGCGGAGTGGGCGGGTCGGGTGGAGCGAGGCCGGCCACTCAGAAAACGGAAGTTGTCGACGGCAACACACGTCTTACAGAAAACACGGCTAAACAGCTTTATGCAATTCCTTTACGCCTCACCTCGATAAATGCACATTTAAACGGCGGGTCACGGTGCAGCTAAAGAACTTGGGCGAGCGCCGGGATGGACACAAGATTAGAGCCTGGTTAGTCATTAGTACCTAGGGATACGGTGCCATCTCTGAGATCGATATTGTCGGTCCTTGACTATTACCGCGATTCCTGCGAGATGCAACATGACGCGGCCATGTCCCATAACACTTTAGTTGGGATTGTGCTTACCGCTCTCCAATCATCTTCAATCATGTGACAGTCCTGGGATGGATCTGGCGAGGCTCCCGGCCCTGGCAGAAAGAAGGCGACAAACGGATGACTAGCAGTCTAGAGTGATCTCCGGCGGAATGCCGCCTTATCCCCAATCAGAGTGACTTGCCAAGTCATATTGGCCCCTCCGTGACAGTTCCCAGCCCCTAACCACCGAGTTGCTTTCTTTATAGCGGTACTTCGTCTACTTTCCCGTCATGTAGAGACGCTCTTTAGACTCGAAAGCGCTAACGAACATCTCCTAAACACTCTGCCCCTAGGATACTGCCGGCCAAGGGGCGGTAAGCGACGACGCCGAGGGTTGAATTATCCACTTGGTTCCTAGTGGAGGGAGGGCGCTAGCCATGGGAATACTCCGAGCCGAATGCCATCATGCAGCATTCTTGCAAGAAGTCATCGGCCTCGTTCGCCATAAATAATCGGAACCCAGCTCTCCCAGTATAAGGATTCGCGGTACGAACTAGTCCTCAATACTAAGGTTTTCTTCATGGACAAGTCCGAGCTAGACATATCAAAGGAGAGCAAGGAGTTTTGCTAAGCTTTAATATGGAAAGAGCAGCCAATTCCTGAAGATCCCCTCCTTCAAGATGACCTCCTCGAAGCGGGCTACTTGCGAAATGATTCATGGCAGGAACGAGGCCAAAATCATTGGAGACACTCCCGGATTAATTTTTTTCCGACTCAATCCTTAGCCATACGCAAGGGGTCAAGTACCTGAAACATGACGAGAGCATTAGCGCAGGCTGGAACAATTCGATTCTTATAAATGGGACTAGACCACAACCCGAATACTCGCCGGGATTCAAGCGTGGAGCTCTGACAAATGATCAGCTTGAGACGCTCACACCACTTGAAGGCGAATGGATCTACGGCCACTACCCAGATCGACTCCCGAATCCCAGACTCTGCTTCGACGTCGATGCTTTGTCAGCATTTAACTACCATAAATGATGACTTTCCACCTTCCTGAAAAAGTCCGGTTTCCTCTGGTAAGCGGCCCAACTTCAAAGTCCAATTTGGACGGCAGCTATAGCGGCTGGTCGAGCAGATTCCGCTTGAAGTGTTCTAGCATCCATAGGTCATACAAATTCCCGGTAAAACGGTACGCCGTCCTCCTCTCCTTGCCATACAGCTCTGTGAAGTCGAACTTGCGGACTAGTTAACCACAGCACGTCCCTTTACATCTGTTGCAGCTACGGTTGCCCATAGACGCTTCTGCGGAAGGCTGCTCCGGGGTAGGTATCGTCTGATCGTGCCCCTGACTAAGACACACCGGGCCTCTTTCCATCATTGCCTTCACCCTTCCTCCCAACGCTCTATAATGAGGAAAGACCCTGAGCGTTTTAAAGGTGCGAGCGAGAAGAAATGGTGAGGTGTAAAGGGCTGGTAATTCAGGGGTGGGTAGCACTCGGCGCGCATTCCACTCCATCTAGTATATGGTCTCGAATGCTCTCGTTAAGCCATCACTTAGCTGCGTTTCATTGAGGTGGTGACCCTACTTCCCAAGTGGTTGTAAGAATGGTGGCGAAAGTGGTCTGATTTACGATGCTAGGCTGACTAAAGGCTTGAAACGGTTGGGTTTACGAAAGGCATGGATACAAAATACAGACTTCTAGAACATTCCTAAATACTACTACAACTCTATAAATTAAAGGCTTCACCCAGACCCGAACTGTGGCACGCTATGATAAAAGAAATAGAGTAGTATTACAATCATAAGGAGTGTTGCAACAATTTAACCACGGCCTCATGCCCGTTTCCAGCGGCCCACGACAGTGCCGTCCGGCCAGAGTTATCCTTCGCCTCGATCTCAGCGCCTCTCTCCAGCAGTAGCTTCACCACGGCCTCATGCCCGTTCGCAGCGGCCCACGACAGTGCCGTCTGGCCAATGTTATCCTTCGCCTCGATCTCAGCGCCTCTCTCCAGCAGTAGCTTCACCACGGCCTCATGCCCGTTCGCAGCGGCCCACGACAGCGCCGTCTGGCCATCCTTCTTATTCTTCGCCTCGATCTCAGCGCCTCTCTCCAGCAGTAGCTTCACCACGGCCTCATGCCCGTTTGCAGCAGCCCACGACAGTGCCGTCTGGCCATCCTTATCCTTCGCCTCGATCTCAGCGCCTCTCTCCAGCAGTAGCTTCACAACGGCCTCTTGTCCTTCAGCGGCGGCATGCAACAATGTCGTCCTATTCGTGTTTCGTAAACGAAGCGTAAAAATGACAACCAATACGAGTACTCTCCAGGACTTCGAAAGCCGCGGGTCTTCGACTCCCACAAAGTCGTAGACGGCTGATTGCTCACTTCTCCACGTATCCAACCGCCCCAGGGTCAGAGCTGATTGGATATCAATGGCTGAGATTCGAGCCATAAAGTCCTCGGCTGATAAGGTCTGAGCAGCCCCATCGGTGCTTACATCAATATCATCCGCGTACAGGCCACGAAGATCCGGTAAGTCTGTCTCTTGAGGCTCGGTAGCGTCATTTGGCGCAGTTCGGCTGGAGGGTAGACCACTAGATACCGCATCTGAGTCCTTGATGTCGTCTCTGCCCGGCAAAGCCAGCAAGAAGGCCTGCTCTAGGTGGTTTGCTAGGTGCCTTTGGAGTGATATCACGGTTGTTTGCTCAGCCAGGCACACAAAGCACCATTGTGGTAGCACGGCTGGTCGCCTCGCGGTGTGAAAGACGCCGTGCAGAACAGACGAGGACGGGTCAAGGTCGGGATGACAGAGGGTCAAGTGCTCCCGGAACTGTGCAGCTGTGTCAAAGAGGAGCGCCTGCTCCTCGACCGTATCGACTCCAGGATGGGACAAGGGGCACCGCCACTCCTGGTCGTGGGGCGGACTGAGATGTGCTTGCCATTCTTTGAAGCTTCGATAAGTCTTGCCTCGCTGGTTGCAATTCTTGAACAGGCAGATATATGGCTGCAGGTCCTCCAGTAGATGCTTCTTCCACCTCCGAGCCTTCTTCTGGAGGGAAAAAGTCTTAGCGGGGTAGACTAGACAACAATATGGGCACATTTGATCCTTGTCACTTGGTCCCAGCTCTGGCGCAGGTGGAACTTCAAATGGGCCTGCAATTCCCAGTCCCCCGGCATCCGACGAGGAGGCCCCTGACGATGGCGCATATATAGAAAGGGATGGCCTGAATGACGTAAACTGGAATTCAGAACCAACTGTTTCACTAACGGCATCGTCGACGACTTCCTGAAACGCTGGCTGTTGACTATCTGGTCCCTTGACGTTCGATGGTGACAGCAGTTGTGCCGCGACTGCTGGTCGGGTAGGTTGAGCACTCGGCTTCGCTGGCTTCGGCGCCGTAGGCACAAACCAGGCTGCAGCTGGCGTCGCAAGTTTGGCTTGGTGGCTCTGAAAATAGGCCAGTTGCCGCCTGCGCACTGAGATTGACCCAACGCAGCGTTCGAACATAAGTTGTCGGTAGTCTTTTTGAAACTGATCGAGGACTGCATTTTCGTCCGGTTTCAGCCATCTAGACTTCAGAATTCGGCGAAGAAAGTCCTCGAAACCAGGGGTGGCTTCGAAACGAACTCGGGGAACAGGTGTCCCAGAGGCAGGACTTGACTCTTGTAGCTCTCTTACGAAGAAGTAGGCCCCGTCTGTATCATAAAGACTTGGCACCCTCGTCAAGGAGTTTCGGTTACTTGCTCTTCGAATCGCGAGCGAGAGTTGATGAAGTGTGTCTATGGTGCTTTCTACCAACATCAAAGCTGAAATTCTTATGGCGACGGCGGACAATGATTGACGGAAGAGCTTGAGCCCAAAACTGGGAACCTCCTTTCGGCTAGCTTCAGCAAATGCGTCAAGGACTTCGTCCGGAAGTTCTTCCTGTCCTGCAAGAGCTGGTCGGCGTTGTGAGCACTGAATGAGGACCAATCTTCCTCCTTCAGGTTACCAGATGAGATATCTCACCAGATAGAAGATGTGTACAAAGAATCTCGAGATTTCCGTTAACCGCGGCTTTCACAGCCGGCGCGGTACGGAGTCGGTAATCTAGGGAGGCATGGCGGGAGGAGAAGACACCGATATTTGATGCCCACAGGTTGAATCTGCTAAGCTGAGTTCCTGCGATGCGTCTGGTCTCTTCTCCAAAATTTTCTTGGCAACACAGAAGAAGCTGTCGTGATCTCTCGGCTGTATCTGAGATCGTGGATGAGCTATCATTTATGAACGAGGCGGCGGGCAAGGACGAGGCCATGGTTATTACTGGGCACGAATATAAGGCTGCGACTGCCTGCCGACTGCGAAATCACGATGAGCTTAAGCGTGAATTGGGGCACTTGAAAGCACGGCTGTGATAATACAACATGAAGGCGTGAATCAAAGGATCAGCGAAGATGCGAAGCAAGCCACATGTGCAGAACCCCACCAGATAGGTACCTCAACATGTACATAAACTCGGCAACGCTACCTGCATACCTAAATGGCAGTCACAGTTGAAGTTCCAGTTAGGGAAGAAAAACGTGAAAATAAAACGCGATGGAAGTATGTATATGATTGTACCCAGAAAATTAGCATGGCTAGGCCGGGCTGAGAATGTACATGCGCACATCCACGGTACTTCTATTCGACATTAAGCACAGATCGATTCAGCAAGGCGTTAGGTCATTACGTGGTTTATCAGCAAAACCACTAACAACCCTGACCCAACTTTGACTGCGCGTGGTTTCACAGCCTGGTTTCAAGGTACAATTATCTCGCAGGCCTCTCCTGTCCCATCGTCGGTTCCTGAGCGAGTCGTCACATCAAAATCATCTATCTCGTCCTCATCCAAGCCCTGTCCGGCTCGTTCAATGACATAGTCAGGGGCAGAGCCCTGTTTCTTCGCAAGCATGGCGCCATCGACGTATTCTCCATGTACAACCTGCCCTCTCATGCTAACTCGGATCTTCTCAATCTCAAACGCAAATACAATTGGGCCTGCGATCGTCCGAGTATGCTTATCATAGTGGGCTGAGTTGTATGATCCTTTGGGGCCCCCTGTCACATGTGCCGCCGGTATATCCACTCCAATCTTAGCGATTATCTCTTTCTTCTTCTCTTCGATTGTCGTGATGCTGATGTTTGATACAGTCTTGACGCCTGTGACCATAAAGGCTTTCGCTCCGAACCCTCCCATCTTCAGGTGGTTTCTAACATTTGCGTCTTCGGCGGCTTTCGTGATGTAGGTCAGGGACGGCGTGAATCTCAGAGTCTCCATTGAGTCGCACGAGTAATCAACCTGCAACATCGAATCCGATGAGAAAGACGCCTGTCCGCCTAGTGTAATCACTTGGATGAACGTGGCAAACAGACCAGCGCTCCATTTTGCCTCTTTCTTCGCCGTTCCGGAGCAAGGCTTTTCCTCGATCGGCTCGGCGATCGGCATATCGATATTCGTGGTTAAAGTCGCTGCTGAGAGGGTTTTCTGTGGGATCTTGGGGTTTGCTATCACACTTCCCAATGCCACCTCATTGGGCTTGATATTCCAAGACGGTGCAAGGAAATAGGACTTGCGCATCGAAGCCATTTTCGGGTTTGCTGTGACTGCAGCTCCGGAGCTGTTTTTGTACCTACCTTAGGTATTCTATCCGACATCGAGATTTGGCTAAAATACCTGTATAGAGCCTTGAAGGCCCAATACGGAGGGGTTGGGCGCTTCCTTCAGCTGAGCCCAACGAGGTGCGCCATCGATATGCGGTGCACACGTGACGATGCCTGACAATCTCCAATGGCAAATCTCAGCTGAGTTCGCTGGTACCTTTACCATCATCAACCATATATTAACCTCACGAAACATCACGGTCCGCAATAGATTGTCCAGTGGCCTCAGAAGATCCTTACAAACTCCTTAGACCTGGCAGTTTCCGTAGTCTTTACCCCACGGGTCCCAAACGTAGCAATCCCCGATGGTTGCTTTTCGAGAGACTATCTTCTGAGCTTGATTGCCAACAGATCGATCTATATATAGGAGGGCCCGATTGTACCATGTATGCCTTGGATCTTTACCTGAGTTCCTAATGCCCAGGTACCGGTACGGGCAAGACTTCGTGACCTCGCACTTCGGCGTTTCACTTTGTCCACAATCGCAGTGCATATATACAACCTGGCCAGCTGCCAATCAACCTCACCATGTCGCTCAACGACATCTTCGCTCCGGCATACGGGGACGTCAAATTAAGCGCCTCGTTGAAAAGACGGCTACGCCTCCTCCAAGCCGTTCTACCACACTTCACGTCGGCCGCCGCTCACATGTATCTTTCGGCCAGAAAGTACAGCCCAGCCAGAGCTTTTTGGACCAACTTTCTTTCCCCTTGCATAGCTATGGAGTCGGCTACATGGGGATTTCAGAAACTTGACGATCAACATGAACGACTTGTGAGCCGTTTGCTCGAGTGCCTTGAAAAGCTGGTCAGCATGGACAAGCCGGCTACTATGGCCGAGGTAACGTGCAGCTTCCTCAAATCACTGCGCAGTGCTTCATGAAATACTGACATAAAAACCAGGAATTTACATCGTCCGCGTTTCCTAAACTGGAAACATTGAGAAAATGCGTCAATGATAGTCTATCGGACGCGGAAGAACTGCTGAGTGGCCGCTGGAAGATTGTGAAACCTACCGACCAACAAGAGTGTGGCGACCTCGTGAAACTGCTCGACGAGCTTGCAAAAGCTGTGAAGGATGATAGCAAGCAGCCTCCTCCTGAGGAATCCTCACACGTAATCTCAGGGTCGAAGTCTTCCCTAGCTCCGGTTCTCCGCGGCTTGTTCTCGACTATCTCAAATTATTGTCGCTGCAAGTGCGCAAATCCACACCGGGCAATGCTATTGCTTTTCACTCACCGCTCCCTCCCCAAGAACACTGGTTCACACTCTTTTACCATGCTACTCAGCCGAGGAAACCCACGCAAGGGCAGCACTTGGCAGGAAATGGGGGTTGCTATCGAAGAACAAGCGTGAGTCCTCAATTCTATATATTCTCTGCGTTTTGACTACTCACTTAACATAGGCATAAGCCTAAGGTTCGAATTATATTGCCAGAGGAGTCGATTATTACAGATAGAGACCAAGGCCTCAGGAACGAGTCACTTGTCCGAGTCACGGATCTTTGTGCAACAATGGATAATATCACATCTCGCCTGAACCTGAATATTGACGGAAAATCCCTGTTTCAGCTTGCCGAAACGGACTTGCAAGTGACGAGGCTCGGGAACCCCGAATCCGTAAGCCTTGAAGAAGGGCTTTTTGACAATGAAACCGAGCTCGATATCGACAGCAAGACATGCCTAGCAGTTGTCCTCTCGTATTCGCTGCTTGATTTCTGTTGGGAGCCCTGGTTTCCGAGAGGCTGGACTAAAGGCGGCATAAGTCTATTGCAATATAGCGACAAGTTGTTATTACGGCCGACTTTGGTCACATATATCCGTCGGCATCCGAAAGGCTCCGATCCGTTCAAGGTGTCCAGCGATCTGAAGCTTCTCTTTCACGCAATTCTGTTGATGGAGATATTCAAGCAGGAGCCACTATCATTTCAAGCGGATCACGGGGGGGTCGTCAACGTCAGCGACTTCCGGGCGAAGGCTCGAAAGGAATTTGACGCCGTGAGGTGGGGTGTTTCTGAAGGATTCAGACAATCCGTGGACGCTTGCATAGATGGCTTTCAAGACAAACAGGGTGCTTCAGAAGACGCCGAAGAATTCCTTGCTGCAGATTTCTGCAAGGCTGTCATCAATCCTTTGGAGAGGGACTTCATCTCACTTTGGGGGAACAAGGACCCAGATCAAGTATTGTCAGAGCTCAAGTTGCCCAGCATCAAACGCAAGAAGCCGCCCCCACCCAAGCCGAAGCCCAAACCGGTTCATTTGAAGGTATCTTCCATATATTTCATACCTGCTATTTGTTGACGGGTAGCTCACTGTCATAGAAACAACGAAACCCAGCTCCACCAACAAGACCTAAGCCGTCGATACCTACCAGCTCCACTCATGTTCCGATAGCTCCCGCCATTAGACGACTACAATTCAAATTCTTTGATGTTGAGGACGAACCGGACCCCGCGCAGTAAGCGCCCATTCATTATCTAACACGGCGTAGAAAGAAAAGCTTACTGACTTCGTTCAAACGGACAGAGTCCAAGGAGCACGGAACTGGTTTGATAAATTTGACCGAGTCTGCAACGATCAACCCCCCCAAAAATGGAACAGAGTAAAGGGCAAGGGAATCAAGATTGCCGTTCTGGACACGGGCATCGACCTGTCAAATTCTTGGATCTCGTCGAAGGCGGGCAGACTTCAGTGCTGGCCATCAGAACGTTCATGCGAGGACACGGACGGTCACGGAACCCAAGTTGCATACTTACTTCTCAGACTTGCGCCTCTTGTGCAGCTCCGGATTGCTAAGGTCAGCAAATCACAACTGCTCAACGACGCTGATATCGAGGAAATCGCGAAGGTAAGACCCACCGATCGTCGTGTATTTAAATCCCCACCATTCTTCAGCTAAGCACACATATCCTGGTCGATACTAAGACAGCCGATCCTTCACAGGCAATCAAGCGCTTCTCCTCCGACGATGGGGACCGCGTGGACATTATCAACCTCTCCTTCGGCTTCCCGTCCTTCCACGAGCGGCTGCGGCCGATCCTGGAGGCCATCCTGGAGGCACGGGCCAAGAACGTGCTGGTATTCGCGGCGGCTGGCAACGAGGGCGGCAACCAAGGCGTCTTCTGGCCAGCTAAGCTGCCTGATGTGATCCGCATCAACGCGGCTGACTGCAACGGCAACGCGGCGAGTTTCAGCCCGACAGACGGGGCACAGCGGCGCATCTGCACGCTGGGCGAGGCGGTGCCGTCGTGCGAGCCGGACACGAACAACAACAACGAGACGGTCCACCGGAGCGGAACGTCGTTTGCCACGCCCATCGCCGCGGCTATTGCGGCCATCGTGCTAGGGTTCATAGACGGCGCCGACAGCCTGGACTTGCCGGAGGACTTTAAGGGGTCGGAGGGTTTCAAGGGGCTGAAGAGGCGGCTGCGGACGCGCTCGGGTATGGAGAGCGTGTTGTGCAAGACATGTGTGCTGCAAGGGGAGGAGAAGAGGGCGGGGTTTTCGTACATTGCGCCGTGGTTTTTCCTTGAGATCGAGGAATCGAGCCGCGTGGGTATCATAACTAATGAGCTTAGGCACTGTCCGGAATGAGAGCCGTCGTCATGTCACACAGTATGTCAAATCGCATTTCATTCGCCGACACAACCGCCGTTGGACTTGCACTCTGGGACGGACATGGCACGGCTTCAGTAGTGCGCCTCGTGAGATGCCGCTCTGGCGCAGTCCCACACTCTTTCCCTTCCGGATAAAGCATCTCCAGCAGAAGATACACTCATGCGGTGCCTGGCGTACTGCTGTTCGCGAGAAGCCGAGGGAGTACCCGTGCCAATCTCATCTAGTCTGGCCGCGCATTTAAGGGATGCGTCTTATCGACTTCGCTGTACAGCGGAGGGGCGTCCATCACTGGGTCTACCTCCGCAGCGTATTACACAATTCATGCCGGCCATTGCGTGGTAAGAGATGTGTTGCCGTCGCGGATGCCTGTTTCTTATTGCTCCGGATCACAAAATGCGCCGTCCGCGTCGGAATAGGACGGAGCAATCTCACGGAAAGCGAGGCAAAGCGAGGCGGCGATTTCCTAATCACCTCCGGCGTCGTGTTAACCACAAGATTTTGCCGAAACTTGCCGGAAAGGAGTGGGCCGCACAGGGGGGACTTCGGGTGGTGGTTCTAGCCTGCTAGCCGGGTTGGATCCGACCTATTTAGGCCAGGTCTGAGCGAGAGCACAGTCTTAGTTACTATATGTATTGTCAGCCTCAGCTATTAAGGCCTCGCCTTTTAAGGAACGTACTCTGAATATAGATGGACGTTCGGCGCTCTGCTGCGGTGCTGCTGGTAGTTGGACAAATTGGCGCACAGTTGTAATGGTGATACTTTTCGTAACCTTAGCTAAAATAAGAACATGAGAAGGTACGTAGTAATTGGCCTGGCTTGCGGTAATTACGACTTGTGCCCCATTCCGCTAGCGCTCTAAAGTTGGCGCCGTTTAAACGGCCTACCTATAATTATATACGGATACAGTTCAGACTTATTTCACCTTAAGTTCCCAGATTGTCAGTCACCTTGTCAGAGACATGCGAGCTTAGGTTGGGAGCACAGTTAAGCGGCGGCTGCGCGTTAGTGCGATGAGTTGCCGGGTAGTGGGTTCTTTAAGTCTTTCTGAGATAAGAACTCTAGCAATTGTCTTCTACCTGTTAGTTCCTATCTTCCAGGATAAAACCCGTACGGAGGAATGCGCAATTGCAAAATATATAGGTGGACTTCAGTTGATTTGCAAACTGGACGCTAAGTCGCCTGAAGACCGTTAACTGATACCCCGTGGTCTCGCAGTCGCAAGCATCACTGCCTCGACCAAAGGGTACTAGTGGCAAAACTCGCAGCGCTCGAATCATAAAGAATGCGCAATCCCGACAGCCCGCGCCGACGCGCGCAAAAGCCCTTTCATCCAAACCTGACGCGCCTAAGGGGCTTAGCGACAATACACAAACAACACGCCAACGCCGGCAACGCAAGGGAAAGCGAGCCAGCCGAAGGCTCGTAGGGCAGTCACCCGAGTTTGGGATACTGCTAGAACGATGTAAAACACAGACTTCCCTGCGATAGCCCTCAAACACATGTAAGACGAGCAGCTTAAGCCCCGGCAACGGCAAGCGGTCGAAGAAGCCAGCAGTTAAGAGCGCAAAGCCTTAAGGGGTTTGAAAGTTTAAGCAAGATGGGGTTGGCCGTTTAAGGAGGTGTGTAAAGTGATTAAGGGACTTAGGAGGACAGTAATAGTAGTTTGTGATAATACCCTCTTTGAGCGAAGTTACGTCCATTATGAAGAAGCTTTTTAGAGCGGATGTAAAAACAATAGCTTAAACTCGATACCTTTCTCTGTCCAGCGGCGGAGGGAGAATGACTCCCATTTATCCCGAAGAAGGTTTTAAATGTTAATGCTCTTTATAAAGTGATTTTGATGAGTTGCTTGGTGATAAGACCAGTAAAGCAATCGCTAAGAGTCCTGTGCGTGAGGAAGAACTTACGAAAGGGATTCTTCACACAAGTTGTGTAACTATGTCGTTCACTTATAATTCTCAAGGCGTTAGCAAACTTAACCTCAGCTTAGGCTTCCGGACGGGATCTGTTTAATAAAGACGCTTTATAGCTAGATGATAATGTAAACGAATTTAGGCTTTCTTTATTAAGATAACCAGCCGTCTCCGAAGGTAAGAACCGGAAGCCGGCACCTTCCTCCGCGGCGTTAGGACCGTGACCCAGCTCTTTGCGGAGTACCCTTCACATGCATCTATAACGTTGCAACGTCGGTTTCTCCAGTCGACGTCGCGAACTCTTGTCACGCTTGTGATGCGGTCCGTCTAGCGACAAAGACGGCAGCTCTGTTATCCAATACATGCAATATCGACTCCCATCCCCACTCCTGAAAGATTCGCCTAACATCCCTTACACACCCAGGGAGCCACACCTACCTCACGGACTCTGTTCGCTCAGTAGATAACCAACCGTGACATTGCCGCACGTACACCCAGCTGCGTCTCTAGGACTTCAAAGACACATCGGCCACACCGCGGTCTAGCCCGGCTCCTCTGCGCAAGTAGCGGCTTGTCCAATCAGTAGAAAGGCCACATGAGTGTCCATGCAGGATGGTATGTTCCCTACCATAAGGGAAGTGTAACTTCAGGGATACCGCAGGCACGGGTGCCAAACGGTCGTCGTCCCAAGCACGTGTGCCCCGCCATCGCACATTTCAGATCGAGCAATTGTCGCCCGCAAAGGAGTACACTAGGGCAGCACTTTAGGAGCACCAGGAGCGGGTGCCTGGCGTTGATTAGGTGTGTAAGGAGTCATGCTGTGGAACCCCGCCGGTCCTAAGCCGATCGAATCAAGTGTCATGTCGCCAAGAGGCGAGGCGTAGCGACTCCTGCCGAAAGCCTGTACATAGGCACATGTCCTTGTTCGTCATTGGCGCCTATCTCGTTCGACCTGCATCCATGTGCCTATTGGTGGGACAGAGCCTTTTCTTGGCTACGTGACAAGGCACACGCCGCGCTCAGGCCATCGGATCCAGCTCTGGAGGCTCCTCTCCTGTTGGAGGTCACGCGACCAACCAACAGAAGAGCTGACACCACATGCCTAATATCCATCCAAGGCAGTCACCTCGTTGCGATGCTGGTCCACCCGCCTTCTTCCCGCATTCTCATGGACGCTTGCCTCCTCTTCCCTAGCTGTTGAGAAACATCTTGCACTGGCCATCAAGCGGGTTCGGAACCTGGTTGAGCAGATCGTGGACACTGTGTCGTTCGAGAGCTCCAATTGCTTTTCACACGGCCGGGGAGTTGAGGATCAGATATTCAAACAGGAGTAGCACGGAGTACCTGTGATTTGGTCAGATTCAAAAGCTAGAGATGCTTGGGAGGGGTTCTACCTCGTGTCCAAGATTGCTTCGGTCACCAATGCCGACACATGCGCAGCGTTGCATGTCTGAGCTTGAGTGCGGGGTTTTCGCCATTGGCTGGGATACGTGTGATTGAAGTCAGAGGAAATGAAAGGAAGGAGGGGAAGGAGGGTGAAAGGCAGGTTCGAGGCGAGGGGCGAGGGCTTGGAAAGTATTTACGTGAAGAATCGACCTCACGGTCGACCAGCCGGTACGCGGATCGCTGGGGTCGAGGGACAAAGTCGGGGTCCGTGCGCCGGGCTCTGATTGGCGGAGTTGGCGGGTCGGGTTGAGCGAGGCCGACCACTCAGAAAACGGAAGCCTCGACGGCAACACACGTCTTACAGTCCGCCAAGGCGTCACACGTGAGCAGGTCTCCCCGACAAGTATATCGGTGAAGAATGACAGCAGTCAGCTCTTCTAAAAGGCTGACTGCCAAGATATAGTGACCTCTGCCATGGATATCAAGGATACCATGCTTTTTCTTGACGCTTGTCACTATGACACACTCTGCAAATTCCGACGTGACACCGGAGGTATGAGCCCGGTTCTGTATGTGTAACGGTCACCAACCCGGCCCGGGCGCGAAGAAAGGTGTTCCCGGATCTTCGACCGCCGCCAACACAATTCGCAACATCGACTTCTCCGAGAACTTGCTCGCCCTTCAGTCTCCTGCAAGCATTCTAGCCCGCCTCTTCATGCAACCTTATCTCTATGGCTTCCAGTGGCCGCGCATTTCCTGACACGGACACGGACTGGGAATCCAGCCAGTGGAAGTACCTGCCCTTTGAGCTGGGGGAATGCGAAAACCCAGAATATTAGGCTTCCACCCGGTGCATCTCGGCGACGTGTATGATGACCGGTACCGAGTAGTCCACAAGCTTCGGTTTGGCGGGTTCTCCACCGTCTAGCTCGCTCGAGACACGCTCACGAACCGGTGGGTTGCCTTGAAGATCGTTATTGGCCAGCGAGTCTCCTACGTACGAGGCTTGTTCCATAATCACGAGCCACCCAAGCCTGGTCGGATCCCGTCGATTTGCCGTTGCTGACGGGCGATTTTGGATCGACGGACCAAACGGCCGACATCTCTGTCTTGCACTTGCTGATCTGCCACCGACAGACCTCACAGCGAGCAATATAGCGTTACGCCTCACTGACGAGTTTGACTCGTATGACGAGAATAGCCTAGTCAAACTCTTCAAAACTCCTAAGATCGACCCCGTCCGGACCTACTCCGGAAAGTCTGCAAGGCCACACGGGCCCCGACTATATTGTGGCCACTCTAGACTTTAGCTTCCCCTCGACCGCCGCCAACGTGATCGGCCGTGAGATCTGCGTAAATGACTTTGATCAATCGTTCAGTACCGCAGGGCCGCCACCAGAGCGGCCGGGCATCCCGGCCAAGTACCTGGCGCCCGAAGTAGCGGCCGGTCAGCCGCGGCCGCGCTAAGGCAGATTGAAAAGACCATGGGCGAGTTGAAGGTTACGAGTCTGACAGAATACCATACCCGGCTGGCTTAGCATCGAGGCTCTGGAATGCCGACGGCAGTTCGTGTTGATGGCGACTACTTCTTCAGCTACTCGGATGAGACGAATAGGATGCTCGAGGCGTCGTTACTAATCGACCTCTTCTCCAAGGTCCTTGCGTACGACCCGGCAAAGCGTCTTGATGCGCAAAGGGTTGATTACACATCCTTGGCTTCATCACAAGGAAGACTCTTAAATAGAATGGACAGCATATTGAGCTTTCATCGAATGCAGTTTTCTCCACGAGGTTATTTTTCTCTCTGAGCCCGCCCAGCCCTCTTACTTATTTTCCTCTGCATTTGCTATCTGCCCTGCGTGTTTCACTTCTCCAGGAACATAACACGACTGGCATTAGTCCCCAACACCCTCTGCACGTCGTCGTCTTCCAGACCAGCCCGGTAGACAGCGTCCATATTAAGCGTAACGCTCTCCCATTGCCCATCCGCCAACGTGTCATTGCCCTCACCATTCTCCAAAGGCGGGAAGAAAGGGTGATCAGTCCCAAACATCAGCCTCTCCACACCTCTACCCCTAGGGTCATCCATATTGCTCGCATTGATAGCAGCCTTGAGCCCGACATGTGAGTAAATGACTGCGTCCAGATAGATTTGCGTCTTGAGCACCTCCCAGATGTTCTTCCGCCTCTGTCTCTGCGTTTGTGTCTGCTGTTTTTGAAGGAAGCCATCATGTCTGACGCAGCTGTCTATCCGCCCTGCCAGAAACGGCAGTGTACCCCCGCTATGGGCTAACAGCAGCCGCAAGTCTGGCACCTCGTCAAAGACGCCGGCCAGATACATGCGGGTGATGGCGATGGTCGTCTCCATGGGGAACCCCAGGGCTAGGGGAAGCACATGGCCGTATTCTGCGCTTGCTCGCGGGCCCCAGACCTCGTTGGGAAGGCCGTAGTGCGGATGGACAAATACCAGCAGCCCTTCTTCTGCTGCTGCTGCTCCCGTGGGGGGCTTCACGGCAGCGATGGCTTTGAAGATGGGAAGCAGATCTGGGTCATCTAGCCCCCTGCCCCTACCACTGCTACTACTACTACTGTCTTCCGAGTGAAAGAGCCCAGACGTGCCCAGTATCACACCCCGACAATACTCCAGATTGCTCACGTGAGCGATGGACTCTAGAACAGTCGGAACGGGCGCGGTCAGAGGTAGCACGGCGAAGAAGAACAACCGCCCCGGGTGCAGCGCGCACATGCCGTTGAACTCCTCGTTGATGGACCTTGCAATCGGCCCAGATTCGGAGGCCCCTACAAAGTCGAGCCAGGGGTTAGCCAGCGATATGACGGACACGTCGATGCCGTGGGTGTCCATAAAGTGCAGCTTCTGCTCGAGGCTGGAAAAGTGTCTTGTTAGGGGTCGTCCCGGCAGCTGTGTAGGAGAACCAGCGTTCTTCTTCTTCTTCTTCTCGGCTTCCTCGAGGGATTGCACCTCCGCCTCTAGAAGAATGAGCCGTGGATCGGACGAGCCCTCGAACTTCCTGACGAGCGGTATCTTGTCTCGGGACTGGAGTATCTTGATGTACTCCGGTGTGTACATGTGAGTGTGGACATCCACAACTCGCATCCTCTCGTTTGTTGCACGGGCTGTCATCTTTTCGAAATCTTGTACTTGCACACGGTAACGACTGCTTTCCTTCGGATCTGGGTGGGCAAAAGTATAATTGAGTGAAGTGTATCTAGTTTGGGCGACTGCCCGCTTGAAGATAAAGTGCGGAGTAAGTGAGCCTGACTTACACCTTTAAGTCGGTGTTTTGCCGTCCCGGGTTCCAATTTTGGCTAGCCCCGACCAGCCGATTTCCATTGGCACCTTCGGCCACCCTCAAAAGTAGGTATATACAGTCGGGTACCAAAAGTCTTATCTAAGGTAATGTAAGAGCAGTTCGTTCCCGCTGATAATCTTTTCCTCTCACTATCTAGAGCAGTGTCATCGCCTCACCAGCCGTCGTGCGAACGCCGATCCGGTGTTCCAACAATGGATCGAGATCGTCAGCATCGCGTGCGTATTGTGTATAATTACCCGCCGTGGTGCTGTAGCTGAACCACACATGTGACATCCAGGTTCTCTTGGACCGTGATATTGTAATATGAGACGTTTAGCGCGCCGTCGGTGAATCTTATCGACGAAGACACCTTTGCTAGTTCATTGATGTAAAGTTTGGCAACCGAGCCCGTCTTTTCGCAGATATCTACGTCGAATCTCCAGTGTCGCCTGTCATTAGTAGCCTCGTCTATTCCACACCCTATTACTTCGTATGCACTTCCTGCTGTGCAACCCCAAAGTGCTCTAATGGCTGGGTCTTCGTCCAGTAACACTGCGAAACGTGTTGGGCATGATTTACGGAAACAGGACTAAGGCAATCATTCGGTAGAGAGAGGAGCGGAAAGCATGTGCTCCCTCCCTTTTGCTCCAGGACGTGTAGGGGATCTTTATATATATTCCGTTCAGTACCAGGGAGGGGGCTGCTGTTTTCCCAGGCTCGCAAGCCCGCTCCTCAGCGAGTATTAGTTGATACTTTGTGTGTTTACGGTGCTCTTCCCCCCCCTTTCCATCATTGTCTTGCGCAGAGAGATCGTTTCCGACAACAATTCTATGGGTCAAAACGCGAGTTCCTTTGCCCCGTTCGCGAAGGGCAACAAGTCGAAGAAGAGGCGCAGCCGCCGCAGGGCCAGCCACGAATCCTCCTCGGGCGATACCGTGGTCAACATTCCTCTAACTGTCTTCGAAAGCATCACGGCTGGGGTGAAGAATCTCGCTGAGAGCTACAGCACCATTCAGAATGGGCGGGTTCAGCGCGAGCAGACGACGCTCAATGGGCAAGCCGTGAGGGATGCAATTCCCAGTGTGAAGGCCTTCCTCAACGGCGTGTCTATCCACCTTAAACACCGCAACGTCTTGGAGATGTTCCAAACGTTTCTCATGGGCGCGAACACCGTAGCATACTGGGTGAATGTGCTGCAGGGTGATGCGGCCACACAGGAGATCGGCAAGCTGATCCATGGGGAACTCGAGGCTCGCACGGGGTTGGAAGCACCCGCCAAGTTTGCGAGGCAGGTCGATGTGACAATCAGGGAACAGATGGCCTCGACGCGGCCTGCTGATGATGATAAGGCTCAGGATATCTTCTTTCTCTATCACCCGGACACGGACTGGCACGGAGAGTTCTTCCGCATCGCCCAAGCCAACCCTCTGCCTGCCAATTTTCTAGGCATGTCGGAAAACCTCGACGCCATCGTCATTTGGATGCTCTTTCTCAGGCGGAACCTACGGAAGAACGCAAAGGAGGCACGGTTTCACCTCATCGTTCCCGCCTACCGACCCACGCTCATCAAAGATCCCCTCGTCTTCCCGGGGGAGCTGTATCCATTCACCATCCGCGGGCTTGTGCACAACTGCAAACCACTTGTCTGGTTCGACCTCCCCACCATTGACGACGTCCCCCCCCATTTGTTCGAGCTCCGTCACATCGGTAATCTGTCCAAACCGCCGAGCGAGTGGAGAAAGCCTGCCGCCGCCGCCGCCGCAGTCACAACCGGAGGCGTGGGAATTGCGGCTTCTGCGGGTTTAACGATGGCCGCCATCCCGATTCTAGGACCCCTCGCACCCCTCGCGGGGGTTATATGTATAGGTGGCACTGTAGCTTCGATGATGGCGGCGGGCGAGCGTTATGACCAAGTTAATCAGATGTTCAAAAGACCTGCTCCACGGCTTCTTGGTCAACGCCGGGAGGGAGCAGCGCCAGAAAATAGTAGAGAAGACGAGCAGGATGACTTCACGTATCAGCCCACGACACGGAGGGTGTCAAGGCGCTCTCGCCATGGGAACAACCGGAGAAGACGTGGACAGCAGAGCAGCCACTGAGATGGCAGCCATTGTCTCTTTTATACTAATAATGACAGAATGAAACTGACGACACGGGCAAACTGGCAAATTGGTTTATATGTCTGGGAAACGCGGGTATAATATATATTGGAGATGATGTTCATTACAGAAACAGCCACTAGTTCTAAACGGAGTGAGTCAACTGGCCGGATCGCAATCAGAAAACGGAAGCCGTGACGGCAAAACACTGCTTACAAGAGGTAGGAACCACCGAGCAGGGTAGCATCACAGCGTCGTTTACTGACCCACCATCCCCGCTTCCAGGCGGGTGCTTATCAGCTAGCTCTGCCTTATCATTTATACTACCCCAGCACTGAAGTGGGGCGTAAGTACTGCTTTAGGATACAGCAGATACTCAACAGACCAGCTGTTGGACCATTGTCATTGTAGGTATTTGATACAGTCACTTGTAGACACTTGCCTGCCAAATGCGGTTATTGCCTGTGTCATGTTAGCGGAGCTGGCCGACTGCCTGGTGGCCGAGCCCTGCAGCTTGCATATGAGAAAAGAACCCCACCTCCGTCCGATACAATGCGGCAGTATGTACACTTGTACTCGCTCGATCGGGTGACATCTGAGGGGAAGTTCACCACTGGAACTCCCTCCGTGAGCACCCGCGCTTTCATCCCACTTCAACGTTAGGGACAGCGTCAGCATAGAGTCTTGTTCAAGATGGAGAAGGCCGCTGTGCAAGGCGACGGACTCGTCATCCCAGTACGTCTCCTAGAAACCCGACGTCTCCTCTAGCTCCTGTTGCGGCAGATCAGGTCTAACACGCTAGCCAGCTGATCGACTTCTCCAAGTTCCTCGACGGAGACGAGGACGAGAAGCTGGCGACGGCCAAGGCGATCCTGCACGGCTTCCAGACGGCCGGCTTCATCTACCTCAAGAACATCCCCATCACGCACCAGACGCGCGCCCACGTCTTTGATACCTCTGCCAAGTACTTCCGGCTGCCGATAGAGACAAAGCTGGCCCACGCATGGACCACGCCCGAGGCCAACCGCGGCTACTCTGCCCCCGGCAGGGAGAAGGTGACGCAGCTGACCGACGTCAGCGAGGTAGACAAGATTCGGAATGCCGTGCCTGATATCAAGGAGAGCCTCGAGATCGGCCGCGAGGGCGAGCCAGGTCACCCGAACCGATGGCCGGCCGAGGAGGCAGATGGCGAGCTACATGGCTTCAAGACGGTGATGATGGATTTCTTTGACCAGTGCAAGGCGCTGCACGTCGAGGTGATGCGCGCCATTGCCGTCGGTATGGGGCTGGATCCCATGTTCTTTGACACGTTTGTCGACGTGGGTGACAACACGCTGCGGTTGCTACACTATCCTGCCGTCGATAAGAAGGTCTTCCAGGTCAATCCCGGGCAGGTGAGGGCAGGAGAGCATTCGGATTATGGGTCGATAACGCTGCTCTTCCAGGATTCCAGGGGAGGATTGCAGATCAAGAGTCCCAACGGAAAGTTTGTCGACGCCCGCCCTATCGAGGATACCTGTGTGGTGAATGCAGGGGACTTGCTGGCTAGATGGAGCAACGATACCATCAAGAGTACCATCCACCGCGTCGTCGAGCCGCCTCATGCGGAGGCTGATGGGGATGTGCATCCGGCTCGATACAGCATTGCGTGAGTACCTTTTCAAAAGGGGTGCTGATATGACTGACTGACTGACGGGCAATAGATACTTCTGCAACCCGAATTTCACGAGCCACATCGAGGCTCTGCCGGGGACGTACGCCACCGAGACCGAGAAGAAATATGAGGGTATCAATAGCGGAGAGTATCTCGTGCAGAGACTGACTGCGACGTATGAGTGTGGCTAGCCTCGATCGATGAGAGGTTAAGTATGTAGAGCGGCATATGTGTATGGAATGTAGGTTAGGTTGCGGAGAGTGTCGAGTTACCTGTGTTGAGTTTGTCAGCTGTTGTCCAGTTAGTGTCTTACCTACCCTAGACCACGTGTTAATTACTGCCCATCAGTCTGACGCAAACTCTGGACGAGAGCGATGAGAAGCATTGTGAAGAGAATATGAGTAAAGCGCCGCTTTTCTGTATGAAACTCGGTGCAGAAGCTGAGAAATGAAGTTGTGTCATAGGTACGGAGTACTTAGAAGATGATCCTCGCTAAATTGACAGTGAAGCTACGGTTATTTTTAATGGTCTTTCTCCAGTCAATGCTGAGCCCACAAAGTTTAGCGTAAACACTCGCAAGTGCTTGGTGGACTTTCATGCCCCACTTGCCGCCTACCGAACCAAGTGAAAGCAGAAACCTGGAAGTTATCGATTTGCGCCTGGTCCGTGTAGGTATGTAAATTCGCCTCAGCAAAACATCCAGCACCGTCGTCACAGCACAAGACACCTTTGCGCAACTCTTCCGGACCACTCTCTATTCGCCATATCTCTGGAACTTACGGCCCACGCGCGCCAAGTCTATCTTCTCTTTCGGCAGTTTTACCGGCAGCAACTAAAGCAGAGGGAAGGAAGATGGACGACATAATAACCTACGCGCGCGACGCGGCGTCCCGTAGCGACGACTTGTTTGCCGTCCTCGGGGTGGACGCGACCTGCGGCGAATCCGATATCCGCCGGGCGTTTCGCAAAAAAGCCCTGACCGCGCATCCTGACAAGGCTGGCGACAAGTACGACCCTGCTCTGTACGAGCGTCTCGAGCGCGCGAGGGACGTACTCCTGGACCCAGCGGCCAGAGAGGTCTATGACAATGGCATGCGCGCGCAGCTGCAGAAGAAGGTGCAGCTGGAGCAGATGTCGAGTAGGAGGAGGAAGCTGGTTGAGGAGCTGGAGCAAAGAGAGCGCGAGGCTGCGGGCGTGAATAAACGGCAGAGAACGGAGGAGAGGGAGGTGGACAAGGAGAGAGAGGCCATGGCTGCGAGGGGACGGCAGAAGATGGAGGAGCTGAGGAGACTCAAACGAGAGGCGGAAGAGCGTGAACGGATTGCGCAAGCACAACAACAACAAACAGAACCAAACCAACAAAGGGAAGAGCAGGGGGTTGACGGGGGTGATGAGTATGATCAAAAGATTGCGGAGCTGGAACGAAAACTGAGAGAAAAGCAACAGCGGAAAGCCGACAGGAAAGCGAGGAAGGAAGGTAGAGGAGATAAGCGGGAAGCCGAAGGGGATAGGGATAGAGGGGATAGAGGGAGTGTCGAGACACCGGAATCTAAAGCACAAGAAGAGCCACTGGCTGACCAGACCAAGCAGCCACCACCACCACAACAACAACCACCACCAAGCGACACATCTGCTCCCAACGGCGATACAGCTGCTCCGGCACCGGCACCGGCAGCAAGTAAGCCCAGCTTTGCATCTACAATGGCCAGACTGAAAGCAGCACAGGCAAAACGAGACGAAGAAAAGAGACGACGAGAGGCTGAACAAGCTGCTTCATAAAGACATCACAACAGAGCCTCTGAACTATTATGATACCCTGTTAAAAGAAGAAAGAAAAGAGCACGAAGAAACCAGAATATGCCGTTAGATGAGAGCAAGATACCCCATGAATAGAATAAAATTATGTCAAGGCTACATTGGGCTTTACGTCCAAATAATTGACATTCGGTTAAATGGAATGTCCTTAGAACTGAGCTACATTTACAGGCTTACATGTACATAAGTGCATTACACAGATATATCATATACAGATTACTGTGCTTGCGCATTCAAGCCTTGCCTCAGCCAAGGGGGCACAAACGCCTTGATCTTGATAGGCGGCAGCGCTCCCTGCTCTCCGCTACCACTGCCATCGTCCTTTTGTTCGCTAGCGTGACGTCCGACGATAAACTCGTCCTCCGCAGAGTACGTTGCGGATGCGGTCTCGCCAGGGAGCACGACATCCGTCATGATCTCGAGCCTGCAGAGCGCCAGACCAATGTTTCCGACGCCGCGGAGCCACTTTCCAGCGCTCCTGCCCTTCTTCCCGACGCGCCCGATGCTCGTGTCAGCTGGCAGCATGTCTGCCGTCAAGGACCCCGCGTCAGCGTTTGTATCTGGGTCAGCGATGGTCGGCCGGTATGTAAGCTGCTGCGGCATGGCCTGATGATCCTCATACAACACGCACGGGAGGATACGCTTGCGCACGACGCCGCGGTGCTGCGTGCGGATCGTCAGCTCCTGCCCCACGTAGCATCCTTTATGAAAGTCTATCGCGCCCATCTGGTCCAAGTTGCTCTCGTGCGGCAGCGCCTGGTCGCGTATTATCTCTTGCTGGCCCTCGGGCACGCCGTGCAGGTACCGCCGGATGGTGTACAGATCCTCAGACACTACTGGTATCTCGTGTTCGGATACTTCCGATGGAAGGTTGTACTTCCCGTGGGTAATAAACCGGTACCCCAAACCCGGCGCTCTGGTGTCCTGTAGCGCAATAGCCTCGGTGCTACGCCCCAGGACGTGAGCTAGATCACCAACACTGCTGCTGAGGTCGTCCCAAGCATGATAGACCTTGAACTCCTCGGGATCGAGCAGGCGCACGTCCAATTTCGCTCGCAGCTTGTACCGTTTGATATGCCGCTGCAGGTGCTCCGCCTCGGCAGCGTCGACTTCGATGATGAACCTCTCGTCTGGCGCGACCGGACTCTTATTGCAAGCGGAGGAGAACTCGAGCAGGCCGGTTCTGTCGGGGTGGATGAAGACGTCGTGCAGGACCCGGCCTTGAGCGGTTAGGAAGGCGGCGTAGAAGCCCTCCTCACGGGGGTGTTGCTCCTCCTCGGGCTGCAGCTGCAGTCCTCGCCCGGGAGGATGGCTGGCACCGGCGAGCATGCTCGCTGTGATGACGCCCTGGAGGTACTTGGCTGCATCGGGCCCGGTGACCGAGATCAGGCGTCGGGAGGATAGTGCGGCGAGACCCGTGGGTGCCGGAGCTGCGGGGAGTGCATTGTCATGACTTTGCTGCTGCTGTCGCCGCGGCGCAGAACGAGAGAACTGACGGTGTTGCTGACGTTGACTCCTCTGTAATTGCCGTGATAGACATCCCTGGCAGATGAAGCTTTTGTTCGCTAACCTTCTTGCTGGTTGCATTGTGGAAATGGGCTCTGGGCCGTTCGCGCGCGAACAAATTGACCTAGGTGAGCATCAGCAAAAAAAGAGCCATTCAAAATGGTGACGTCGGAATTGTCCGTTCAGCACACACATGCAAGACAGTGCCGCTGCGGCTCAGATCCCACCGTGGCTTTTTGGGCGCTAGCCAACGGAGATCCTGCCGTGCCTGCCACGCCTGCCTTCTCGGCAAAGATGCGTCCCCATCAAGGCACACAAGGCAACACGCAACCAAGTCAGATAGTTCCGGATTCAATGTGAAGTTTTGGCGAACAGAACTGCTGTTTCTTCAAGCTGCGGTATGTCCTTTCAGTTCAGTAGCCTTCAAAGCATAGTCACTACAGTCGCTATAGCAACGTTGATGTGTTGTGCCTGAGTCGGCTACCCGTGCGAACCAGAGCCATGAATAACTCCCGCTGCAGTGCACCCACAGGCAGCAATCACTGGGCGGAAACGATCAGATCCATTGCAAGCAGCAAAAGCTGGGGAACAGCGGAGAATCGATAAGGCTGTGCTAGTGTTGAAGTATCATCCGCCAGATTGTCACTAAAGATCACTGATAAGCACGCGCCAGGCTAACAGGTACTATCGCATCCCGATAAGATAAAGGGCCTGTTTGCACTGCCGGCCATCGGCGGCCGGACAACACCCGACACGCTTCGTCATTAGGTGCTGGCACGAGGCGTGTGGGGTGCGTGCACTTGTAATGCGTTGACCTCAACGAACTCCCATCTCCAATACATCCCCTACAACAGCATACACCCGCTTTTTGGTCAGGCTGTTCGTCGCCGAATGCGTTCGACTTTCAAATCATCCGATTATGTTTTCGAGACGCAAGAAAGGCGGTGCAACATGCACGTCTGCCGGCAGAGTCACCGCCCAACTGTTACTGTCCTTCCTCGCCCTCTCGGCGCCCTCCGTCTCGGCCAACGTTCATGATAGGCCGGACACGCAACTCGTCATTCCCATCGAAGCCTCCCCATTGACGCCGTTAATACCAGAGCCTCCACGGCCGGCAGAACATACCTTTGTAAGTTTGCTTATATACTAACTCTGTGCAGGCACGAGTCCCAGAAATGACGGTCACACTAACACAAGTTCGCCACTCCACAGACTCTCCGACACATCTACCATCATGGAACCTACAGACACCCAACGCTCCACCGGAAACAGAATGTCACCAAATCAGACGCAGACGTGTGGTTGGCCGCCGAAGACGGTTATGAAGAGCAACGAGTTCCCGCCCTGAAGGTTAACAGCGGGCCGATGCGAATACAACGACTAGTTGATCGGCGGCCGAGTGTGGTTGACCCGATGGTAGCTGAGGCACGGCAGAGGGGATATGTCTCCGTTCTGTCAGCAGACGCGTGGACGATGGATGATATCCCGGGCCCAAATGTGACCGACAAGGACACAGTACTCAGCTTCGCGCTCATGGCTGCGAACGCCTACGTGGAGAAGCCGGGCCAGGCAGACTGGGAGGATGTCGGTGGGCCATTCAACAGGAGTGCTGATTTCGGTTGGGAAGGCGACGGGTTACGCGGACATGTTTGGGCGGACGAGACCAACTCGACCATCGTCATCGGTCTGAAGGGCACCTCGCCTGCTGTGTTTGACGGGGATGGTACGACGACAAACGACAAGGTGAACGACAACCTCTTCTTCAGCTGCTGCTGTGCCCAGCAGGGACCGTGGACATGGCATCAGGTCTGCGACTGCGCTACCGGGACCTACTCGTGCAACAACACCTGTGTCGTACAGGCCCTGCGCGATGAGAACCGATATTACCAAGCCGGGCGGGAGCTCTATGCCAATGTTACAGAGCTGTATCCTAACTCCCAGGTTTGGCTTACCGGTCACTCGCTCGGTGGTGCCGTCAGCTCTCTTCTGGGTCTGACCTACGGCGTCCCGGCTGTTACGTTTCAAGCTGTCCCGGAGGCGTTGCCAGCTGGACGGCTAGGATTGCCTGTGCCTCCTGGATCAGACCCGGATGTTCCCCAGACAAGAGAGAACACCGGGACGTATCACTTTGGCCATACAGCTGATCCGATCTACATTGGCACTTGCAACGGTGCAACCGCGTCGTGCTCGATCGGAGGATATGCCATGGAGTCCTCCTGCCACACTGGCATGGAGTGTGTCTATGATACCGTCGGCGACAAGGGCTGGCGTGTTGGCATTGGCACCCACAAGATTCGATCTGTCATTCACGATGTCATTATGAAGTATGACACAGTCCCAGAGTGCAAGTTTACCCCGGAGTGCAGAGACTGCGGAAACTGGAAGATGTACGAAAGCAACGGAACCGAGACTACGACTTCATCCAGCACCTCGACCAAGACTACCAAGACCCGCACTCGTACAGAGACCTGCAAGACGCCGTAAGTCATCATACAACTACCCTTGAACGTTTTGTACATAGTTACTAACTCAGGTCGCAGAGGTTGGTGGGGCTGCTTGGACGAGACGACCACCACAACTGCCACCGCGACATCTACCACTCACATTACGACAACATCCACCACATGTCTTACGCCGGGCTGGTTTGGATGCAAGGACAAGACGTCGACCACAATCACTACGACAAGTACTATCTACCCAACGGCGACCAAGACGACCCCAACGGCGACCAAGACGACCCCAACGGCGACAACTACCTGCTTGACGCCAGGAAAATTCTGGGGGTGCAACGACAAGACTGTTAGTCATGATGTCTCGTCGACAGCCTCAGAACAACACTCTATCACGACACCCCCAACTATGACGCCGACGTCCGCCCCTCCTGCTCCATCCACAACCGCCACGGAGTCACCGCCCACAAGCAAGGGCCGGTGTCTACATAGGAACTGGGTCGGTATGTGTAAGGAGTGGGAGGGTCCGGAACAAGTATGGGATGAAATGTGAAATGTAACATTACACAAGTACGTTTTATGTTATGCATTTGTAGATTTTTTTGTTTTGAGTTCACTTGGCGTTTTCGGGGGTTGGTTCGCTCGTTTTGGGGCTAGACACAATATATACAACGAGCAGGATAGGATGCAAAGGTTTGTTGGTTGGATAGCGCTTTGCCTTTTGTGCGTTTACAACGAGGAATTTTTTCATCATTTACTACGTAGGCTGGGATGTACATAGCTGGATTTTGTAATGTCATTTACACAAAAGAAATAAAACACCTTTCATGAAATCTTAACTCGATGCCTCTAATAAGCCTGATTAGTACAGTACCATCTATGTGAAACCGACACCTTCCACACTTGGCCTCCGTAATAATGAGTAACAACGATGCCAAAGTTTTTTTTTAACGAGATAATGAACACATTTGCCTAATATACAAGGCGCCAGCTGTTGTTGTTGTTGTTGTTGTTGTTGTTGTTGTTGTACGATATAGGCAGACATGATTCCATTCCTTTTATCTATAGATTTTTCCAGCCGGTGAAGCTGCTTTGCTTTGGTTCCCCACCAATTCCCTCGATTCTTTTTTTTCCGTCTTGGAAGGGAAAATAACCTTTCACACTTTGTTTATCCTAAATATCCACATTTTCGTAGAAGCAGATGCTGGGTAATAAGTTAATGGTATCATTATTTTCTATAGTATTATGCAATTTATACGCTGGCCCCCCCCCCCAAAGTCCATGTCCATCTTAGTTGCTGATCCGAAGTTTCTGCTTCGTCCTCTTCCTCTTCCCGCCGACCTCTCTGTGCTCCTCGACCTCTAGTAATGCCTCGCGCTTCTTCTCTCCCACAAGTTTCAGCGCGTCGCGCAGCACGCGGGTTTCCAGGTTGACGCCTTCCTCCTCCCAGGCCTCCATCTGCCGTCCCACGCGCTGCTCGATCGCCAGGACGAGATCGACGTCGCGCTGTCCTACGAATGTCACCGCCTCACCTGACCGTCCAGCACGAGCGGTACGTCCGACACGGTGGATGTAATCATCCGGGTCTCGAGGGATGTCATAGTTCATGACGAGCTTGACCTCCGGGATGTCCAGACCTCTGGCGGCTACGTCTGTAGCCACCAAGATACGCGCAGCGGAAGCGCGGAATCGACCGAGATTATCGATTCTTTGTCGCTGAGGTAACTTTGAGTGAAGGGCTGTAACGCGATGGTCCAGGAGACGGAGCAGATGGTGCAAGTATTCTGCGGTAGATGTGCGGTTGCAAAAGATTATGACAGATTTATCGACGTTGATTTCCGTGAGGAGGAACATGTGTAGATAATGCTCCCGATGGGTGACCGGTACTTGCAGATGCATTTGTTTAAGTGTCGTTGGTATAGCGAGTTTTTGCGTGTCTACCTCGCAAACGAACACTGGTGCGCGACCAGGTTGGCGGGGCATGTTTTTCAGGGCCCGGACCTCTGGCGTGATCGTGGCGGTAAAGAGAAGTGTCTGCCGTTCTGCTGGGGGTGGTAAAACGGAAAGGCATTCTTCAACGTCAGGGAGCATACTTCCTGCATTACCAGCAGCCAAAAGACGGTCAGCCTCGTCGAGAACCACGAACCGAACCCGACGGAGACCGCAAATGGTGTCTTCGCCGGAGGTGCGGATATGGTCGGCTAAACGACCGGGCGTTGCAATAACGATATGGGGCCGTTGGGCCAAAGCGATGGCTTGAGGACACATATCACTCCCTCCGGTGACCAGAATAGCCTTCAAAGAGTTGGGGGAGGATATGGCTTTGAATTGCTCGTATATTTGCAATGCCAACTCACTATGGAACATGTAAGTAAACTGGGAGATGAGGAGGGAAAGGGGTGGGGCTTACCGAGTAGGAGTGAGTACGACGGCAAAGATGGCGGATGGATTCTCTGCCCATTTCTGCAGGATAGGCGCGGCGAAGGCGACCGTCTTTCCGGAACCTGTCCTACTGCCTCCGATACAGTCTCTTCCCTTCAAGATCTCTGGGATACAGCCCTTTTGGATGCCCGTGGGACGCTTGATGGCCATGTTGGACAGAGACTGCACCAGCCATGGGCAGACATCGAGAGACTCGAAGCTGGTGTCTGCGTGGGTGGGAGCAGTAATCCTGGGTGCGGGATCCGGTATTTCGTCTGTCCCAACATCTTTGGGCTGTTCTTGCTTAGGAGCCTGCTCTTGCTTGCGCTTGATACGTGACGGTGCGTTGATAGCAGACTTGATAGGCGTGGCTTCTGCTTGAGCTTCTGGGGCTGTCTTCCGTCGTTTCCTCGGCTCGACACTGTCTAGTGAGTCTGAATCCGACCCATCCGAGTCAGACCCGACAGCATGGTTCTGGTCCTGGTCTTCTTCGTCTGAAAATGAACCAGACGACCCGTCAACATCTGAATCTGATGCTACCACATCATCGTCCACCACGGCGGCAGGAGCTGCAACCTTAGTGGCTCTTGTAGGCGCGACCGACGGCATTGTGAAGATCCGTAACAGACGCACAGCCAGCTCGTGTCACACTATGCAAACGTAATGAGATGGTTTCCTGGGTTAGATAGCCGCCGAGCGCGTCTCAAATTTACACACAAATTTGGCACGGAGGATGCAACTGCTCGTGATGGTTTGCCATCAGAAAATTTTAGTGGGGAAAAGGCTCGTCAAGGGACATGGTGGGGCGCTCGACGATCCACTTAAATCCATGGGCGGGCTGGCGGGGCCGATTCAGGGCCGCCCTAGGCCGGAAACTTGAAACGCTGCCCCACAGATCTCGGGCGCTTAGCCGTCGATGCGCACTAAGACTCCCTGCGACATCTCCAGGGCGCCTGGAAGAATGGTGCCGGACCAAGAGAGCTCAGAGCTATGATGTTGGAGCTCGAGAGCCCTGGTTGATGACCGTTGTGTGCAACGGACGCTACGCCTTCCAGTTGCTCGAGATAGGCGCGGTGGACCTGCAGCTGCGCTTTAATCACACTATCACGCCGAGCACCGTTGCGTCCAACGAGATCCTGCCCCTTGTGGCGGGCTTCAGATCTGTGCTGTGATACTGGCACCGTACCTAGCCGGGGACGAGCACCGCTTCGTAACACTGCCAATTCCAAACGGCCCCCAAGGCCTTGCCTCTCGTCAAGAGGTGCCGTCGTGCCGATTGATGGGGAAACCGAAGGTCTAATCGCTCAATGCCGATCATGAGGGGTTGACTGGCCAATCTCGAACCATTGTCGGTGTTTTGTTGGTTCTGTGTTGCACCGCGCAGACCCGAGATTATTGCTTTTCGTCTGTTCACGACCCTGCGCAATATCAATCAGTCAGCCAGCTTCGACACGTTGTGGACCATGACAGGTCAGCCCATAGCGTGGTGGTAACCTTGTGGTAATCTGGACCCCAAACGCCCCCAAGCGGGCTCGGCTTTCACCAGAGCGACAGCATCAGGGCGGCGGCCGCGGCCAGTGAGGGCACGTTGCCTGATACCAGTAGACAGAGAGTCGAATGTCGAGGCTCCAGTATGTCAGCTCTTCGTCGACCTTACGGCCAACGAAGCATCGTTTCGCTTCAAGCGTCTCAGTTACAAACCCGCATTATGCAAACGCCCCGCAGGCAAACACCAACAGAGTGGAGGGGCTATTTGCTTATTACGTAGGCAATTAAGTAGAAATGCATTCACACGCCAGCTGGCAACAAGCTCAGAAATTGCCATGATTTGAGTTTTTCGACTGACACAGCGAGTTGGAGTCCAACAATGAACCTCGTCCTCCTGTGATCCGCACAGGACCGAGCTGCGGTCCTGCGCATTTCGGCCCCCCTGCCACTGAATGACTGCATTTTGCGATTTTGCGGCGTCCAGTAAGAGGCGATCTCACCATGGCGGCTCCCAGCCCTGGCAGGTGCGTGGTCCAGACCCTGCTGGCGGCCAGGATCCTACCCATCCTTTCAAGGCCGCCGCCGATAGCTGTGCGCCCTCGTTTGTCTTGCTGTGTATCTTGCATTCGCTGCTGGCTTCATTTTCCATGTCATCGGCAGTGTGAGAATTTATCGCGGCAGCCGCTATACAGCCTTGGTTATATGTATGAGTTGTCTCGGTCGCTCTTACCTGTTTAAGTCACTGAATCAGGCAAGACGCGCAACTGCGTCGAAACCACCAAAGAGGAGTATCGTTGGTGTTCCGCCGCCGCCCCGCCTTTGCGAGTCCCCCAGTCCCATCGCAGTTCCATAGGACCCTGGCCCATCACATTGCCCAGCATTGAGCCATTGAACACCCAGCACTTCGGCTAGGCCTGAAGGGTGAAGGGCCTAGGTTGGACTCGGCGCCTGCGTGCTCTGCTCTTTGGCCCTATGTAGGTAGGGGGGCGCGGGATCCAAGCCCAAGCGTCTTCAAAGGCGACCGAATTGGCCAAGGGAGGTCCACCGTCTGGCCGCCATCTATCATAACCTCCCATTCACGGTAGGACTACTGCAGATTGAGTCCTTTCCTTCTCACGCCAACAGTGAGGCAAACAGACTCATCTACCGAATCAGTGCGGTGAATCCTTCAACGGGAGAGCTACAGATTCGCTACGTCAGACACACATTTCCGACCGCCGAGCCGAAAACCAGTTCCAGACCCCGTGCGAGTTGCTGCTGCTGCCATCACACAGCTTTCCATCCCACCTGCATCTGTCGCCGCTTCGGGCCTATTATTCCAACCAAGAACCCTTGATAACTGCTCGTCGACGCTTTCTCTCCGGTCTGCATCTCAACAGGGCGCCTGCACACGAGCAACAGTCTGCAGTCTGCGGTGACAGCGAACGAGCAGCCTGGCTGCAAGCCACCAACCACACGGCCCTGATGGTTGATTACGAGAGCGCAAGCAGCGAAGCTGCAGCACCTGTTGTATGAGCATCCCTTTTCTTCCAACTCCTCCCACTCACCGCGCATTCCTTTTTTCGTGTGTTTTGCCTTTGTGTCTGGTCTAGGTCCATTGCGTCTGTTCCTCTGTAAAAGAGGGGTCTCCAATTTGTATCGTGTTTGGCAGAGCCTGATGCCGGCTACGTTGACGAAACAGGCACACAAAGAGAGAAGGATCACAAGCTGACCATCATGAAGCCGTCATTGAATCTTAGTATCAACGTCCCACAACAGCCCTCAACACCCGTGCCTCTAATGTCGTCCCCCGCACCCCTCCTCCGCCCAGCACTACCAGGGGCCCGCCCTGGTGGCCGAGGTCCTCCGCGCCTTGGTCTCGCCATCCCGCCGTCTCCGAATGTCAAGGCCGTCGGCAACTCGGCCGCTACTTCGGGACGTCCGCCGCTTCCCGTCCTTCACCTGGCGACGCCGCTGGGCAGCACAGGAACACCACATGAGCAGCCGCCAGGAAGGCCGTCGACACAGGGCCAGAGTGCGAGTGGCGGCAGCGAGAGCAGCGCGGCACACAGCAGGAGCGGTAGCTTCGGTCCCCTCGACGGTCGAGGCAGCAACCCGACCAGCGCTGGGTCCCAGTACAGCGCCCTCTCCTTCGCCAGTCAGTATGGCATCGGAAACAAGCCGCAGGGGACGCCGGACCCGGTGTCCGCCGTCGGCTCACTGTACTCGAACGCGAGCGAGGGTGGCGTCGGGATGGAGCGGGATGGCAGTCTACATGGGCTGGAAAGCTTTGATAAGCTCAGCTTGGAGAAGGCAAGGACAGTGGACGTTGAAGACTTGGATGATGAGGGGTGGAGAATTGCGAGCATGGAGAGGAGGATCGTCGAGCTTGGTGGGCTTGGCGAGGGCGCGGGAGGCGCGGTGACGAGGTGTAAGCTGAAGGGTGGAAAGACAGTATTTGCTCTTAAGGTATGTCATATCTCATCTCGCCCCCGGCAGGGACTTCGTAACTAACACAGCTTCAGGTTATTACAACGAACCCAGACCCCGATGTCAAGAAACAGATCGTGCGCGAGCTGGGCTTCAACAAGGAATGTGCCTCTGAGCACATCTGCCGCTATTATGGCGCCTTTGTTGACCCCTCCACAGCCACTATCTCCATCGCCATGGAGTTCTGTGAGGGCGGGTCGCTAGACAGCATCTACAAGGAGGTCAAGCGGTTAGGCGGGCGCACGGGAGAGAAGGTCCTAGGCAAGGTTGCCGAGGGCGTGCTCCGCGGTCTGACGTACCTACACAGCAAGAAGATTATCCACCGTGACATTAAGCCCAGCAACATCCTCCTGTGTCGAAACGGGGATGTCAAGCTGTGTGACTTCGGCGTCTCGGGTGATTTCGGCACCAAGGGCGAGGCCAACACATTCATCGGTACCAGCTACTACATGGCTCCGGAGCGTATCACGGGCCAGTCGTACACGATTACGTCAGATGTCTGGTCTACAGGCGTTACTTTGCTCGAGGTTGCCCAGCATCGTTTCCCCTTCCCGGCCGACGGCACAGAGATGCAGCCCCGCGCCGGTCTCATTGACCTGCTCACATACATCGTCCGCCAGCCAATCCCCAAGCTCAAGGACGAGCCCGATGCCAACATTTTCTGGAGTGACAACTTTAAATACTTTATCGAGTGCTGGTATGTCCCGCCCGTTATTCTCTCCTTGTTTACATTCTCTCTGCGTAAGCTCGATGCTGACGTAACTTCACAGTCTCGAGAAGGAGCCCAACAGAAGAGCAAGCCCCTGGCGGATGCTCGACCACCCGTGGATGCAGGATATGCGCACGAAGCGCGTCAATATGACCAAATACCTGTCGCAAGTATGGGGCTGGGACGCTCAGGAGACCCAAAACGCCGCAAAGGCATAGAATGCCGGAGGTGGTAAACGGGTGCAGAACCTGACGACGACGACGACAACCACTGTTAAAACAACCACTACTACAAACACCACCATGAGCTGTCAGGCTCGGAGGCTTGATGAAGAGCGTTCCCCACATCGGCTCGGTAGGAAACGAGACCCAAAACCTATATCGACAGTGCTATTGCGCCTCATAGCGAAAGCAGCAGCAACAATAACACCAGCAAAAGCACCACAGTGTCGGACGAAGAGAGTAGTCCTTACTAGGACACTCGCCCCATAACCATTTCTCATGAGAAGGACCCCCCGCGTGACTCGATGGCCGAGGTATGATAGGCATAAAGGATGGGGGAAACAGGGCTTTCCAGACTGATCTGGTATACGGAATGGGAGGGAGGTTGGGTTAGGAGAAATTGGGGATGTGTTGAATAAGGGGGGAGATGGGATGTGAGGTTTCTCACGTCTTTTTTTTTGTGGATGACAAAGCGGACGGAGGGAATTCTCCGGATCAGAACTTTTTGTGACGATAACTTTCCTTGAGAAAGAACTGTGCAGCGAAGCATTTTCTGGGTTATTTTCAAAGTATGGGGCTTCATTTCTCTAACTTTTTACTATTATGAGATTATGAAGGGCAGGGCCTATCAGACTAACGTACCTTACCTTACCATAACAATAAGCGGCATGAATGGGATTTGAACTGATTGTATGTTATGTCTGTGTCTCTCCCGGTTTCGTGATCTTTTCTCATACGCTACGATGGATAGACTTAGATTAAAACCTCCTAACCTCCACCCCAATCTAGGTAATGAGCTGTTTGCACTGAACTGACTAAAAAAAAATTACGTAGTCAAGGAAATCATATGTACGCATTTTCCCAACAACAACATGTATTTATACACAACTCATATAATAGCTCCCGAAGCTGGATCACGACGGGCACAATATATTAGCTCAGAAAGGGATTATTATTATTAACACGTTATTTCTGTTAACAATCTCTACGGAGCAAAGCAACATTACCCCCCCCCCCCCTTTTTTTTTTTTTTCAACCCCCTTCGGTCCCTTCCATCATCTGAACATCATCTGAACATCATCTGAACATAATCCTTCTAGACTTTCAGACTACTGGTCTATTTAAGAAGATGCAAGGGAAAACAATTAGAACTAAAAAAAAAATATGCCAGGAAAACAACAAATATACCCCCCTCCCCTCGAAAGACAAAATGCCTATGCCCCCCCCCCCCCCCTGCCACGCCATGCAACGCCATTCTCAATGCCAGGCCCTTAGAGAGAAAAGGAAACAAGGAAACATAAAAAGAGAACACAACTTTTCTTCACCATCCTTTAATTCCCCCCCCCCCTTTTTCACGTGCAAAATGTCTTCGACATGTGTAATGAATCTGTAATACAGGCAGGCAGTGAAAGGGAAGCCCCTCATAGCTAGCTCCCTAGAGAGAGAAAAAAACAAAAAAAAAAAAAAATCGCAAAACAAAAGACACAAAAAGTCGGATCCAGATACGTAGTCAAAACATGACCATTTATCTGGAATAGACAGCAGTATATCCGGATAGCAGCACACCGTTCGTTCGATGGCTAACTCCTCGAAACAAACAGATTGTAAGTGAACTGGTCATCCAGATCACGGGGTTGCTGGGATGAAGACACATCCAAAGACATAATGCAAGGCAATGCTGCGTAAAAACCTAGTCGGTAGCAGGGGTAATGATCGGTATGATGACAGTTTGTTTACTTCAATCAAGACATGAACCGCGAACCGTCCTCAGCGTTCGTGCCCATCAGCTCGCGGAGGACGACGGTCGCATAATTGCTGGTCTTGAGCTGGAATCTCAGGATAACGGCAATCTTCTTGGCCTTGCCATCGTCGATGGAGGTGTCGACGAGGTCGCCTGGCGCCAGGATGGGATTGTCAGACGGACTGCGGAAGACGGGCATGGTGATGCCGCAGTACTTGGCATTACCATTACCACTGTCCTTCGCCTCATCAGTTGCACCCACTGGGACTATGGTATCGGCGGATTTAGTCGGAATGGTGGGCATGTTGCCCGTGTACCAACCGAGCGGATCGGATGAAGATTCTTCTTTCGTTACACCGGAATCTGCTGAGACTGAGCCTGCGGTCTGCTCGACCTTGGTGGCGCTGAGGGGGGACTCTTGCGGGTTTTCGCCAATGGACTCGTAGTACGCATCGGATATGCCCTTGGGTTTCGTGACACCATTGCCGATGGCCAGGTTACTGGGTTCCTCAGGTTTCACGTTGACTCCGTTGGCAGGGGACAGAGTGTCGACTGCCTCGTTAGCAGAATGGAATGTTTTGGTTGTGTCCGGTGACCCGTCGGAACGCTTCTCGCCGCTCCCGGATAGCTGCTGATGGTGTCGCGCGACCTTAGCACGCTTGTTGCCATCAGTGCCAGTCTCAATCCAGGTCTCGTTGATTGTGGTGACAGTCTTTGTTTCAAGCTCCTCGGAGGCCTTGCGACGTCGGTCGATGCTCAAGGCCTTGTCATACTCGGCGGCGTTATCTGCAAAGTGAGCCCAGCGAGCCAGCAGCGGCGAAGTACCTTGACGCGCTTTGCGAGCCTGTGCGGCCGCCTCCGCTTTCTTTTGCTTGCATATATCAAGGTCCGTTGGGTACATTTGCTCAGTATCATCCGAGTATGTGCGAATAGCATAATGAGGATCGCTGATGAAGCGCCCGATGATATGGCGATAGTTGCCACTCAGACTGAACTCCTTCTGGCGGCGGCGCATGTCGTATGGATCCAGACCACCGTTCTCCTCCTTCTTCATAAACTCGACATAGTACTCGCCAATGTCATTGCGTGGGTACATGACGTCGTATCCAGGAGTGGGCAGGACGACATCGAAAATAGTGTACTTGCCGCTAGCGACATCTTCAGCAGTCAGCGCACGAGCCTGGGCGTAGAAGTTCTCCTCTTCAAAGTCAGAGCCGCCGAATTCGTCATCCCCGATGTCGCCGTTAGACTTTCCTGTATCGGCCAAGACGAGATCTCCCTCGATAACTGTTGCGCCGTACTTTGACCAGCGATGGGAAACCACATAGTTCCAAACGTAGGATTGATAGGCATGGATGTACATCATGCGCATGCCGCGTGTGATGCTCAGGATTGCTCCCATGTAGTCCTTGGGATTTCTCGCAAGGTGACGAATGATTGCCCACTCGGAGCTGAATCGCTTGGGAAGATGCTCCAAAGCCTTCTCCGCGTTCTTGGTTGCTTTCCACGTGGTAATGGCGCGTGCGCGTTGGTAGTCATCACGAGTGTTCTGGTTCTCCTGGCCATGTCCATGGTGGTGATGGGTGTTGGGGTCAAGGACGTCGAGAACGAAGTCGTCGTCGACGTGCAAGATGTCGTCAAGAACACCCTCATAATCGCTTTTCAGGATCTTCATCCCAAGCAGATGGGTTCCGATGGTGTAGGTGCCAAAGCGTTGCAGACCGAAATAGTTAATGTAGCCATGGTGTCTCAGGTAGGCAAGTCCGAAGTCGACCGACTGCTGGATCATCTTGATGCGCTGCTCGAGAGAGCAGTCCTTTCCTCCAATCGGCTGACAGTTCTTGAGAGTGATCACGAACTCGTTTCCACCGTGCTGCCCAAGCTGGAGCGGATCCTTTTGGTGCTTGAAGTCTCCAATCTTGATGTTGGGGATCCGGGCGTTCAACCATACAAGATTGGAGGCACGTTGTCGATAGACGCTGACGCGCTGCACAGTGCCAGCACGACGATCCTTGGTGCCAGCAAAGCCAAAGTTCGACGCCTTGATCTTGAGGAGACGCGCGATGGTGTTTATAGCGTCCATGGTATCTTTGTTCTCCTTGTACAGTGTGAAATGAAGGTATTCACCTCCCAGTTGGCCAAAGCTTTGAGTCGGATCCCGTTGACGTTGATTGCCACGGCGGCCGCCAGATCCATGATTAGCACCACGGTTCTTGCCCGACCACCGAGAAGGGGTGGCGGTTATGATCCCATTACCGTCAGCAAGGGTCTCAATACGGCTGGAGAAAATGCGGCGAATTTCCTGTAAAATATCAGCCAAGTCTAGACTTGTGTCGATGGGAAGATGGAACTGACCTGGTGGATCTGGGCACGCTGTCCTCTATCTTGGACAGCCTCGAATGCAATGGACTTGTCGCTGGCAGGAATTTGCTTCTTGGTCTGGATGTTCTCATCGAGGCTGATCAGCTTATCGACCGTGGCCTCTGAGAGGAGGCCCTCCAGAATTTTGCGGTCATCTTCGGAGACTGGCTGAGCGGCGGGCTGGTCGTTGGTTGTAGCGCCGGCATCTTCTATAACTGCAGGCTTGGGCGGAGGGCTAGGCTTCCGGGCCTTTTCAAATCCTCTGGTCAGTACGCATGACCGACGATGAGATTTTGCAGGTTGCCAAGTCGAGGCAATCAGCCTTGACAGACTCACCTGCTCTGCTTGTGGCTCCGCGTCCTGGTAGTCTAGCAGATGAAGCACAGTGCCGTCCTTCTGGATCTCGTTGACGAGGAAATCGGTATATCTAACACAAGTAGGTTAGCACCAATGGTAAGTCACATCTGAGAAAAAAGTGAGACCCAAAACAAACAAGAGTCACTTACCGTTTGCGAATGTCGCCAGTCCATGCGAAGTTTATAGCGGCAGAGCGCTGCGTGATGCCGAGGCTCTTCTCGGCCTCAGCACGCACTGCAGGCACATGAGTTGGTTGGCGTCCACCTTGGGTCATCTTGAGATTCTGAGGAGTTCCGTATGAAAGTGTAACGCCGGTGGAATGCCGTTCAGCTAGAGGACTAGTTTGTTGAGAAGTCCTGGTAGCAGTTCGAAACCGAAAATGCAGGGAGAGGTGAGAGGGCGTGTTTAGGTAACAGAAGACTGAGCTGTAACTTAAGTGTGAAAGGAGGGTAAGGAGTCGAATATAGTAAAACTAGTGTAGGTTAACAGAGGAAGGAAATAAAGGATGCGACTAGAGCATATAAGTACAAGCCGCCAAGCGGCAGAAAACTGCTCTGCTAGGGTGAATGCCGCTCCTGTAGATTCCTTGGTTGGAATCTCAAAGGTGTGTGGTGAGAACAGGAGCCTCGCCGTTTGTAGCCCCACGCGATGTTTTCATGTTGGATGCATTAATCCAGAGCTTAGGTACGGCAGTTTAGCGGGGTGCTCTCACCGCCCTGCAGGGTCTTCTTAGGCTTGCTGTTCATTGGACAATGGGGGTATTTTCACTGGGCCAGAGTGGATCTGGGTCAGATGCGATTCTTTAGGCCCAATTGGAAATACCATTCACGTAAACTAGATGTGACTTCGATATGAACAGCAAGCGAGTGAGGTCTGAGACTTGATCTGATTTGAACGCCGAGCACAACTTCTTGAGAAAGAGTTGCATGAGAATTATACTGTTAATTGCGGATTACTGTCTACGGTCTGTTGCCCGAAACCTAGGTTGCTCTATCCCTTACCATCATCACCCCTTACCCTGCGCGGCCGCCACCAGCATCCTGTAGCTTCAAGCTCAATTAGTCCTGGCTAACCCCACGACTGAATCATCCTCCCCGCATCGAGGGTCTGCCCATTAACCTCCAAAACCCGAGTAGGTCTTGACCCAGACCCTTCAGATCTGTGTAGCCGCTGCCCGCAACTCGACTGTTGTTGGTTGCACGGGCGGAAGATGTGGCGGAAGATAGGGCGGGGGAGGAGGCGCGATAGGCGGCAGGCGACGAGATTCCTTCATCCTCAACGGCTCACGAATAAAGTGCGGGATTGGGCCGTAGATCAAGGGAATATCGTTGAACTTGTGACCCATGCCGTTGGGGGACATGCGACGAATGCAGTAACATGATCCCAAATCATCCTGCCTGCATTCATCGCAGTAAAACTTCCATAGCGGCAAGAGCTGTCGGGGATCCATGTCCGTAGTTTCGACAGGCAAGGCGGAGACACCTCGAGAGATTGCAACGAGCAGTAACAAGAGAGACCAGAGACTGGAGAGATATATTCTGGAAGCAGCATGCATTGCTCTTGACGTGCTCGACAGTTGGCGCTACCGGATGTCGCGGTAGATCGATGCTGGAGGAGTAGAGAGTCTGGCGAGAGGTGCCGGTGATGATGGCAACGACTGGTGACCAAAACTGATATACTGCTGCCGCGATAACGAAAATGGTCGTGGAATATATCTGGTATGGCAAACCAAGACAGATAGAGGGATGAAAGAATCAAAGCAAAGGGCACGGCTGTCGAGATGGAAACGTATTTAAAGCCGTTTGACCGCCATGGCTCCGTTGCATTTGGGAAGGCACGCTTTGTTGAGGATATTCAACCAGTCCAGGAGACCTGATGGAAGGTGCCATCTTGGGTATGGATCTTGTCACAAGGTAGGCACTCGGTGCTGTAGGCTCCAACACGCCTCCTTCAGAGGAGGAATTTACGTGAGTAGTTCGTCCCTGCCGTCCTGGCTAACTTGATCAGCATGACCCAAGGATAGCAGTGATGGACGAATGTAACTTGCGCTAGCAGAATAGGTCGCAGTGGTTGCTTGACAATGCGGACGAGAGACGCTACTACGAGATTCCAGCAGATGTCCGTCTTAGTCCAGCGTAGTTTGAACTGAAGACTTTGGAGTTCAGACTTGCATTACTGGTTATCTATTCCCAGTGTGCTACACAACGGGATCCTATAAATCCACTCTCGAGGTGCAATGGCACTCCCTGGATAAAGTCGAACGGACCTAGACAGGAGCGTGTTTTGTTATTTGTGACTATCTTGACACACGGCCAAGTAGACTGGGCACGCAAGACTTTCCCACTCGCTAGATCATATCCCCGTGTGCCTCGACAGTTAACTACGTTCCGTTAGGTACGTAACTGACGATCGTTCCCACGGTTCGACCGCAAGACGGCGAATCTGGCATTAACGGCTCGACAGCGGTTCGGGAAGATCACCAGACTAACAGTGGAACGTTCTTAGCCTACAACGACATCAGACGAGAAACTATCAGCACGGGACGAATGAAACTCGTGGGCTAGGGACAATCTCGTCATCTTCTCTCTTCTCAATTTTTGTTGTATTTTTCACCTGCTTGAAGCAACCTTCTATATTAGCCTGATCAATGCAGGTCTTGAGTGTAACTGCGGAAAGCTCAACGCCTAATAACCCATCGATGGCAGCAGCCCTTCGGTCATAGTGATTCACGGAGGAGAGAAGTGATAAATTTGCAACTTCTACGACCTTTTAGTACGGTGAAATAGGGGTTGAAGGCAGACTTCCGAGGTTAGGATGAGGCGACGAAGCTGAGGGCTAAATCCAACCGACTTGATGTGACGCAGAGGCTGTCGGAGGAGTGGGCCCAACATTCATGCGTAGCACTGCAGATGCGTTGATGGCGCCCTGGCTGGCCTGGCCACATGCTTATGGCCCGGCTGTTTGACCAAAAAAACCAAACGTTTATGAAAGTTGCTGTGGAATCTGCTCACTGTCACCGCTGACAGTTTTGAGGAACTGCGGAAATGCTAGAAAGGATCATGCTTGCTTGCTAACAGTCTCGGAATGTCAGAAAAGAGGGGAGAAGACCAATGAGATCGGATTGACATCATGACAGAGCCACACTCTAAATACGCACCAACACCCAATTCTTTGTCCAGGCAATTATCACCCTATACCAGTGAAAGAGAAGGCGGCGGTGATCCTTCGAGTCTCGTTGTGTCTCCGGAAGTCTTATCAACTAGGTCCGGCAAGTTCGACCCCATGATCGACATGTGGCCTGTCTAGACTGCCCCAGAAAGCGCCTGCCCTGAGAGCCATGGGTGCTAGCATCGCCATGGGTGGGATGCATGAAAACCGTGGTGGCTTGGGAACGCATTGCGACTGACATAGCAAGGATAGACGCAAGATGAGATGGCCATCGCCCGATCTGATTTGCAGACGGACCCTTGGCTCGGAGTGTCGAAAAAAGATGGTTAGGTACGAGTGTGTTTCAGCCTGAGCATGTATGCTAAGGCGTGTGGTGCTTGCGGATCCGCGTGCTAACTCCAGGGGACCAATGTACTGTACCTCGATTCGGTCGGGATGTGAGTGAGGACGTATGTATAAACCCAAGGCTGTCCTGCTTCGTTCGTTCTTCAGGCCATATCGGGCCCCTTACGTTTCTGCGAATACAGACTGTAGCCACCGAGTCTTTTTCTTTCATTTCTTTCATTCGCTTTGAACCTTCTAACGGCTTCTGACGGGAGTGCATACCCACCGCTGAATTCCAGCAGTCCGGCAGTCGATTAGCGCTATCGATAACGGACAACTGCAGCCAAGGGAGCGCAGCCCAAGCGTGCGATTCGCCCTGCAGCGAGCCACTAGCGGAGCGCCAGCATGTCGGGAATAGTGGACCTCGAGAGCCCTGACGGGCACCTGCACCTGCAGCCACTTCCGGCGGCGGCTCTGCCCGGCAACAACAGCGAAGAGAGCGAAAAGTTCCCTGAACTGGATTGTTTACGCCCCAGCAGCCATATTCACTCCGGAGCTGTGACCGCACCGCCAGTTCTAGACCACGCCGCCCACCTTGCTGCACAGGACGGAATTGCTTCCTCTGGCCGGCCGCCCTCGCTTTCAATCCAGTCGGTAGCGTCAGTAGCGTCAACATCCGATTTCTCGACTTGGTCGTCGTCATCAGACAAAGAAACCACCGCAACCGCCTTTGACTCGCGCCGATCATCCCTAGTTAGCAGTGCATCTTCACTCGGATACCACCAGTCCTCCGACTCGCAGTCGCAGTGCCCTCCGCAGCCGCAGCAGCAGTCACCGCTCACGCGCAGCCGGCGGGACGCAAAACACTTGCATGCCGCTCGTCTGCAGCGCTCAGGCTCGACCAGCCTAGCTCTCGCCAACAAGAAGGACGCCAAGTCTCGCCGATTCCAGAGATCGTCTACCAACCCCGCCGACGCCCTTGCCGCGACCGAGCCGCCCCACGAACAGGGCCTCACGAGGATGGCATTCGCCGAGCAACAGCGCTGGATCACGGTCCAGCAAAAGACATTCACAAAGTGGCTTAATACGAAGATCGAGGCGAGGAATCTCGAGGTCACGGACTTGGTTCAGGATCTGAGCGACGGCGTACGTTGTGTCTGCTGTGCTGTTTACGAGTCGCGGCTGGCATTGAATTCCACCTTGCTAACCGATCCCCTGACCGCTGTTTAGGTGATTCTCATCCACTTGCTAGAATGTCTCTCGAGCGAGTCTCTCGGGCGCTATGCAGCGAAGCCCAAGTTGCGGGTGCAGCGTTTCGAGAATGCCAATCTCTCACTCAACTTTATCAAGTCTCGGGGGATCCAGATGACAAACATTGGCGCCGAGGATGTGGTGGACGGCAACCGCAAGATCATCCTGGGTCTGATCTGGACACTGATTCTGAGATTCACGATCAATGACATCAACGAGGAGGGCATGACGGCCAAGGAGGGCCTGTTACTGTGGTGTCAACGGAAAACGGCCTGCTACGATGAAGTGGATGTTCGGGACTTCAGCGCCAGCTGGAACGACGGCCTCGCCTTCTGTGCTCTGCTCGATATCCACCGGCCCGACCTCATCGACTTCGACGCGCTGGACAAGTCGGACCACCGCGGCAACATGCAGATGGCGTTCGATATTGCTCATAAGGAGATCGGTATCCCGAAGCTGCTGGACGTGGAAGACGTGTGTGACGTGGCCAAGCCCGACGAGAGGAGTTTGATGACGTATATTGCCTACTGGTTTCACGCCTTCTCTCAGATGGAGAAGGTGGAAAACGCCGGGCGGAGAGTGGAGAAGTTCTTCAACAACATGCAAGGAGCGTGGGAGATGCAAAGCGCCTACGAGCGCAGGATGGCGGCCCTGTTGAAGGCGATCCGGGCGCAGATGGACAGCTGGCAACATGCTAAATTTGAGGGGACATACGCCGATGCTAAGGCTCAAGCAGCGGACTTCTCATCATATAAGAGGGGGAGGAAGAGGGAATGGGTAGCTGAGAAGAGTGAACTCGCGACACTGCTAGGCAACATCAAGACCAAGCTAGGTACATATAGGCTACGGCCATACGAGCCGCCGGCCGAGCTACGGTTGGAGGTGATGGATAGAGAATGGGCTAATCTTGCCCAGTCAGAAATGATGCGGGGGCAGTTGATCAACGAAACTATCAGAGAGTATGTATCCTCTTCCCAGCGTCTCAGGGGCAACACTGACTGACAACGAACAGTATTAAGAATGCGCTGCGCAAGTCATTCGCCGACAAGGCCAACGATTTTGCACTAGCCCTTAACACGATGCAGCTCGCCATATCAGGGCTAGAGGGCGACGTGGAGGACCAGCTACACCACGTGCGCAGGCTCTCGGATAACCTGCCCCCCTTGGATGCGTACCTGGAGACGATCGCAGCAGTAGACGCCAAGTGCCAGGAGGCCAACATCGAGGAGAACGATTTTACCACGTACACATATGACGAACTGTGTTACGAGCTGTCTCTCGTCAAGGCGTCCGTGTCCAAGAAACTGGCCTTCCTCGAGAACCAGATGGTAGCGCGCAACATGACCAACTTAACACCCATCCAGCTCGAGGAGTTCGAGTCTGTATTCCGGCATTTCGACAGGGACGACACCAACAGCTTAGCCGAGCTTGAGTTCAGCGCCGCCCTTGCTTCTCTGGGTCTAGTTTTCTCAGAGGACGAGATGCACGAGTACTTCTTGGCCACGTCCAATGGGCGCGACCGAGTTACATTTGAGCAATTTATCCGCTTCATGGTTGAAGTGACTGAGGACCAGAATACTGCTGAGCAGGTCTTCCAGAGCTTCCGCGAGGTAGCCGACGGCAAACCCTACGTCACAGAGATGGACCTACGCCACTCTCTTGTGCCCGACGAGGTTATCGAGAAGCTCGTCGAGATCATACCCCCCCACCAAGGTCCAGACATGCAGGAAGACCGTGGCATGCCGCAGTATGATTACATTGCTTTTATGGAGAAGCTGATCAGTGATGAGCAACAGCAAGCATCATCATCAGGAGCAGGGGCAGGAGCAGGGGCAGGAGCAGGGGCAGGAGCAGGGGCATTAGCAGCAGCGAGAGGCTCAAGAGACTATTCAGTAGCCGGCCTACCACTACAAGAAAGGCCAGATTCGAATGCGGGAAGCCCAAGCCGGACAAAACAGAGTGTCAACGGCTTTCATTGATAGGAGTTTATAGCATTTTTAATGGTGACTAGCAAGCTAGCTCAGCGCTTGGATTTAACTTTGAAGATAGTTCATATTGAATATGTTGCTCTTCTACATGCAAATGTTGTTTAGTGAACAAAAGAGGACAAGGGGGGCTGTCGGTGGCATCATTCATGCGGATATAACTAATGGTTGTCTTTAATACCATATGTATACACCCCACTGTTGGCTTGGTCGTAGATAACCTTGATCCAGCAAGCTTTACGCCTGTGTAAAAGACTAAAGCAGCGAAAACCCCTTTAGGAGGGGGTTGCTTGAAAGAGTGCTCTGCCTATATGAATTGCTACATCCGCCGCCTAAGCTCCCCCTTGAAGCTCCCCAAGCTTCTCGTCAAGAAATTCCATGGTTCCATGAAGATTCAAGAGCGCAGGAGCTAAGATAGCATTAATCAGCTACTGATCCGCCTTCGGGTTCGTTAGTGCCTAAAATAGTACGCTAATACGCAAGACCCGAGCGTGCACGAGCCAAGGTCGCCAAATTTTCGAATGCGTGCGAGGAGAACGCAGAGAAAACGCGACCAGAACCGCATCAGCATTTCATAGCCCCGTGAGGCGAACATTCCAATCGTTTTCTTTGTCTGGGTCTTCCCCGCCGTCGCGCTGCAACACTCATACTATCCATTTGCAGCTATATAATCGCGGTTACTTTGTTTCTGTCTTTCATGGACAGTCGTTCTTCCGACCATCCTTGCCCAATTGGATGATGACAATTGCGACTGCCTAACTTGACAGTACTTCCGAGACTGACACTCTCCTACCAATGCTCTCAGCATCGCCATTTTATCGCCTCCATTACCTCAGGTAGCGGTGCTGCGTTATCCGCAGCAACGAGCGCAGGACAGAATGGCAGCGTCCACGTCGATATCGGAGGCGCAAGCCGAGCTCATCAAGTCAGTATTCGATATCCACAGCCCCGCGACGGGTGGCGTACAGGGGAGACTGACAGATATAGATCGATACCGCAAGCGGATATACCCGCGAAGCTCAGATGCGCCATATGTAGCCAACTGGCCGTCGGCGCCTTTCGTCTTCCCTGCTGCGAGCAGGCGATATGCGAGAACTGCCAAGCAACACTACCCGCCTCATGTCCCGTCTGTGAGCACGAACCGCTGTCGGCCGAAGACTGCAAGCCTCACAAGGCTCTACGGACCACCATACGGGTGTTCCTGCGGACCGAAGAGAAGAAACGCGAGGCCAACCGGCCGAAGAACGCCAGTCCACCGACGCCTGTTGAACCCACCCCTGCACCCGTCGCAGCGGGAGCATCTGCACAAGCGCCAGAAGCAGTCGAGACGAAAGGGGGCGAGGGCCCAGCAGACGACTCAAAGCCGACAGAAGAGGTATCTGCGACAAGCCAACAGCATGGAGAAGAGCCCCCGACAGCCCAGCAGGCTGATGAAAAGCCCATTGATCATCAAGTGAGTTCTGAGCATACCACTCGCCTACATTGGGGTGCCCGTACTAACCCAGGATTTGTAGGAGCAAGTCTCACAAGAAGCGCACGATGACTCGGCCGAGCCTAGCGCTACTGCCCTTGTAGCCCCGCAACAAGGGGATGGCGAGGACGCAGGGGCAGCCGACGGTACTGAGCAGGCGAAAGAAGAAAACGAAGCCGGGGATGGACAACAGCAGCCCACAGGTCCTGGAGGGGTGGGCTTCGACAACATGGGCAGCGGTTTCCCAAATATGAACTTTGGCCCCGGAGGTCTCGACCAGATGCAGATGATGATGGCTATGCAGAACGGCTTGCCAATGACTGGTTTCGGCAACTTTCCGATGATGGGTTAGTTCACTCGCCCGCACCTTATTCTGCGCACCAGGAGACTAACACGATTCCCAAGGTATGCCGGGCATGAACATGGACCCGATGACGATGCAGATGTACATGAATGGAGGGTTTCAGGGCATGGGCATGAACGGCATGAACATGAATATGGGAATGGGAGGCTACGGGGGGGAAGCCGATAATAACTGGAACGGACAGCAATCATGGAATGTCGGCCCAGATAATTTCAATCATCCAAGTGCTTCTGGCATGGGTAACGGTGATTATGGCTCGTTTAACACTGGCTTCCAGACAGGATTCAATCAAGGTAATTATGGCCACCAGAACCAATTCAATGACTATCGTCGGAACCAGTATGGTTATCGCGGTAGGGGTCGGGGACGTGGTTACGGCTATGGTTACGGCCATGGCCGGGGAGGCTACAATCACCAAGGCGGCTATGCCGGTGGTGGCAACTACCAGGAGCAGGGCTACTACCAGAACCAGCAGCGATATCCCAATGGCACGAATGGCCAGGCCCTCAATGGTCAGGATGGCTATTCCGGCCACGAAGCAGCAGGTGAAGCAAGACCCAACGACAACAATGTCGACGAGTTTGGTCGTACTTTGCCCAGTGACAATGCCGGGAAGACAGACTCTACCCATGGCGGCGCTCAGGAAGCGGACGGCGGTGAAGCTGATCGTGACGGTGCAAATGATGCGAATGGCGAGACACCTGCTGCCGCGGGCACCGCTAACTCAGAGAAAGCCGGGCCAACCTATAACGCATATGGTGACGCCAGTGGTGATGCCCTACCCATAAGACAGCACTCTATGGAGGGCCCCATAACCCAAGACGAGTCGTTTACAGGTGACAAGGGGCCTAGCAGAGACGGCTCTGTTGCGCTTCAGCAACAATACCCAGTCCCAGATGTGCCTATAAACGCGCCCAGGGGTCCGAAGGCCATGTTGAAGGGTCTACCTAACACTAGCTTCAAGCATCTCCAGGCGCGTGGCTGGGTTGACGATAACAAGCCACCCACGCCGACCAGCACTTACGGGTTCGGTATGTCTGCTAGCCCCGTGTTAGAGCAGCATCCAGGATCACGGGATAGTTCTCTCCACGGCTCCATAAGACGGAGAGAGTCGGAGCATTTCCAAGACAACAAGGCCAGGGAACATGAGCCGGAGCGAGAGCGAGAGCGAGACTACCGCAGTCACGGCAGGGACCGGGACCGACATCGAGATGAAGATCATCATCACGGACGTTCCGCTTCCGCTGCTACTACCAGCAGAAGGAGCCGGAGTCGAAGTACCCACGACCGGAAAGAGTCATCGTCTAAGCGGCGGCGCAGTAGACATCAGCGCTCGTACACGCCTCCTGCTGGGGAAGAAGAGAGTCAAGATGAACACCGTCATCGGAGACATCATCACCGCAGGAAACACTCCTCCTATGTGGACGACACTACTAAAGATTCAAAGTCTCAGGCTGCTCGCGAAGAGCATGAACAGCAACAGCATGATGATAAGCGAACAAGGTCAGCGTCGCCGCCAGACGAAAACCGTCGCCGTGATGGTGGCCATGTTAGGAGCAGCCGCAAAGAACGGGACCGCGACCGTGACTCAGAGAAGCGGCGAGGAGACCGTAGCGAGAAAGAGCCTCCTCGCGACAAGGACGGCCGCGATCGGGATGTTGATGATTACGATCAGCATCGGCGTAAGCAACACGGCAGTCATCACCGCTCATCACACCGAGACAGAGACCGCGAGCGGGATCGAGATAGGGACAGAGACCGTGGTAGTGGCCGGGACCGGGACCGGGATAGGGATCGGGACAAGGAGAGGGATAACAAGGATCGCAAGGAGCGACGTGACCGTGACCGGGAACATGGTCACGGCCATGGGCGGGACCGCGACAGAGACAGGGACCGAGACAGAGATCGGGACCGAGACCATGACAGGGACCGCCGCCACCGCAGCAAAAAGACATCAAACGATCATGATCCGGCAGTTGACCCTCCGGCAGACAACCCGCCCCCCGGCCTCGTCAAAGAACGCAACAGCTCATTCTCAGGCATGGGTGGGGGTGGACGCGGTTTGGAAATAAAGGGTACTGCTGCAGCGGCCAACAACAGCAAATCCTCACGCGATGTAGTAGATGCTAGACGTGCATCACAAGTGTCGTCTGCTTCTGCGATAGTAGACCCGCACGCGGCTGAACGTGCGGCTCGCGATCGCGAACGGCTTCTTAAGGAGACGCGACGGATGGCGAGCCTGACTGGTAGTCTTTCGGGAGCGAAGCGCAGCAGGGGAGATACTGATGGAGGAGGTGGTGCAGGGGATGAGTCGTCCAAACGGAGCATGCGGCGCAAGGGACGGAGAGGAGAAATTGTTAGCATTGGTGATGATGAGGAGGAGAGGATGAGACGTCTTGAGGCTGAACGGGAGCAAGCGCGTTATGACTAGCACTGCACTCAGCACTCTGTCTGATCAATGACATGACATATTATCTGATCAAAAAAAAAAAAGGGTGTTTGGGCTGGTGTTGAGTTATGGGGATTCACTGTACGTGCTCGTGCTCTCATCATCTATGTATATATATATATATATATTATGTATGTACTCGTTACACAGCAAGTGCCCGTGTTTACCGTGTTTGTGTCTGGTGGCTTCAATCTGCGTTTGCCAATTTGCCTCTGCCGGGATTTATGCATATGCATATGGCAACCGGGGAGATAGCATGATTACATGGGTGAAAAGTTTAGCGGCAGCACTGGACTGGACTGGACTGGACTTAGCCGGTTATTATGGCAGGAGCTAAGTTATCACGTTATCCAAAGCATATCTGCAAGTTTACCTTACTAGAGCTTCACTGAGTCTGGGAGACTGCGGGGACAGGTCAAGGCTCAGAATGGAACGTTGAACGAGCAACCAACTTCCAACCTGTTTGTTATGTTGTTATATTGTGTTAAAGACTTATTTTCGTTATCCAATTCTATCCACACCGCTTAGTGTACGAGATCTTCAGATCACCGTATCCATTGTCCAAGGTTTAACTAAGCGCTTCCTCAGTGCCAGTGAACAACTGAGCATTGGACCACGCGGACATTCCAACACGCCACATGTGATTAGCGTGTATCAACTGAAGCCAATTGTTGGGTGGTGGGTTTGGTGGGTTCATCCGGCGGCACGAAGGGTAACGTGCAGATCACTTTCACCCCGCCCTTTTCCGCCCCAGCCGAATCACCTTGTCCAGTGCCCACCCGCCCCTCTTGCCCCCACCATTTTACCCCCCAATTTACTTCCTGGTTCCGTAACCTGAGCCAGCTAATTAGCATGTCATCACTGCGCTGGACTGACAACTTGCCCGCTGGAAGCCACCTACTTTGTACCTACATACACGTATCTTACCTAACCATACCGTAGCCAGCCCCTCACATACCTCGCTGGAACCTTAACACTAATCTACGTGAACGTGATGACAGCCATTTAATAACTTTCCTCCCAAATAAAACAGAAGTATCAAACTGCTGTGTGCTCTCTTTCAAAGGATTCTAGTCTATGTCTATGTTGGTTATTAAAGATGCGACCGTTTCCAGGTGATGACGCTCCTCCAGCTCTTCTTGGGCGTCCCCGCGCTGCCGTGTCCGGATCCTCCTTCGATAACGACACGCAGTCTACGATGTTCAACCTCCCACCCAGTCCGCAAATGACTTATTTCCTTGCGAGCGAGTCGGAGATTGATGCTGCGCAGCAGGAGTCTAATACGTCCTCTGCTGCTATCCCCATCCCCAGCTTTCTGCAACGTCCGAAAGACATCAATCATAAAGGTGGTGGTGGCTTATCGCACCACCAACGCTCCCGATCCCGCGAGCTAATACTCGATAATAATAAAGATGGGACAGGAAGTTCAAGTGCTGGAGGTGGAGGTGTGAAAGGACCAATAGAGACTCTTAAACATGAAGAATCCATTGGCAAATCAAGACAACAACAACAACAACAACAACCTCCGCCGTTACTTCGACCGGTAACACCCCCTCCAAGAAACTCGAATCTATCATCGCAGCCGGTAACACCCACCTTCCTCACCACCGTAGTAGGAGGAGGAGCGCTTTCGGGTCCCGCGAGCAACTGCAGCGTCAGCGTCGTGTCCTCGCGGAGGAACTCGTTCAACGGGTCGACTATATCCGACACCTTTCTCGGTGAGAGTTGTGCCCCGAGCGTTACCGACATGGGAAACACCGACACAGAGGAAGCTGAGGTGGGACGAGGAGGGGATAAAGAGGCAGTAGTGAGTGATAATATGATGGACAGCGGCAACACCGTCGGTAGCAGTAATAGTGCGCCGCCGCAGCTCATCATGCCGAGCATCAAGATGCCCAGCCGGCGGCCGTTTACCGAAGCAGGTAAAAGGTTGGGAAGGCTGAAGGTGGTTATTTCGGGCGACAGCGGGGTGGGGAAGACCTCACTGATAAAAGCGATGGTCCAGTCGTGTGAACACATCGTGCACGTTGATCCCATCGCTCCGTTCTCGCCGCATTCGTCATTACAATATTCCAGACCGAATATCAGGCATAGCAAGAGTGGGAGCAGTACACGGACACGGAGGGCATCGGATATGGTGACGGGGACGAGAGAGATTACCGAGATTTATGCCAGTACCAAGCCGTACCCGGAATGGTGGTCTGAGATGTCTGACATGGACGGTTTGGGGGCATTGAACAGGAGGAAGAGCCCGGGAGATACGGTGCTCGATCGGAATATCTGCTTCGTGGACACGCCGGGGTATGGAAGTGGTTCTTCGGTAGGTTTGCCATGTCTGACTGCTTGAGAGGGTGTCAGTGGACTAATGGGAATGCAGTCTATGGACACGATCACGCCAGTCGCGGAATACATCGAATCCCACCTCCAGCGCATGGGCAACAACACGCTTAGCGATGGGGACATACTGAACCTGCTCGGTGGCGAGGGTGGTGTCCAGGTTGATGTGGTGTTTTACGTGGTCTCTAACCGTACGTGCTTGTCGCCCGCACCATCTGTGTGGGGGAAGTGAACTGACACCAGAAACAGGACTCCGGCCGGTAGATATAGAGTACCTACAACGGCTAGCCCCGCTGACGAACATCATCTTACTGCTTGCCCAGGCAGATCTGATGTCGCCGGAGCAGGTAACGGCCAGCAAGGAGCAGATATCAGGTCAGCTCAAGGAGGCAAACATCCGCCCTTTTTCATTTGTCACAACTGCTACTCCGGCAGCCGCACTAAGAGGCAACCAAGGCCTGTACGCGATATCGAGCGCTACAGGGTCTGACTACGACACCATGGACGCTAGTCTGCTTATGTCTCCGGACTATGTCCAACCTCTGTTCCCCACGGAACTAGCCACCCTTGTCGAGCAGATGTTTAGTCCAGACGGTTCATCCTGGCTCCGGCATTCTGCGGCACGAAAATATGTGCAATGGCGCAAGTCGGACGCCAACCCGTCGAGACCTATGTCGTTGTACCATCCCCTAAGTGCGAGCAGTATAGCGGGTAGCGGCATCTTCTCCCCTGCTCAGCAGTCTCCGTCCAGAACTGGCGGTAGTAGTAGAAACGGCCAGGTGTTGGCTTCATCACCGATGGGCTTGCCGCCGAGCTCGTACGCACTGGCACGGATAACGGATCACGTGGATCGAGAGGAGCGGCTGGCGCAGGTCCGCCTGGCCAACTGGGCGGCTGACTTGCAGAAGAGCATGGCTAACGAGCGTGCGCAATATGAAGCACTAGCCAGGGGAGAACGGGCGATATGGCTTACTGAGAGGCTGAATGAGTGTGTCAAAGATGGTACACTTGTTCCCCTTTCGGGAGGATCGGGAGGGGATAGGGATATAGCGAGGATGAGGGAGAGGATCGAGCGGAAGCTCAGACGGGGCGGGATGGTTACTACTGGTGATGGGGATAATCAGAAGAGGTCATCGGCTACTAGGAAAGCGCAACGCCATCAAGATCCGTTGGGGCTGTTGGAGGTTGCTGCTGATTTACGGCACAAGGGATTGATAGCACTGGAGCTGATAGGGGGTTTGGGTGTACTTGGGGGATTGGTGATGTGGATCATGTCTGGTCGGAACGAACACGGGCATTTAAGCCAGGCTTATGAGTGGGCGGTGACTGAGTGGGATAAGTTCTGGTATGGTGTCCGATAGCTTCCTACCTCAGGGCGGGGGGAGAGTGCAGGGAGGGAGGAGGGAGGGGTTCATTTCCTTTTGTCTGGGAAAGGTAATACTACTAGCATCATATAGGATAGGTTTACAGGATAAGGTCATACCCACTCATACTCATACCCCATAGTACCCAATATACACATCTTCTTATATAATCAAAGTGCACAGTATCCACCATAATGACGCTAGCGAATGGAGGATATACTGAAATGATAGACTAGTTGGCGCCCGCCAGTCTCTCGGTTTGGTGGTTTGGTGGTTGGTTGGTAGAGTGAGGAAGCTGGGATGAGTGAGCACTGCAAGTGGCCAGGGATTTATTTAGGAGTCGCTATTATAGGGTTTGAGGTAATGGGTAATGCGCCGTGGAATGGTGATAAATTATAAGAGACGTAATACTGGCACCGTAGGTCTTCTACGGTGCCAATGGCAGAATGCAATAAATCATTTTCCACCCATTTTTTGTAGCCAAAAGACCCACATTCCAATGCAGCCAACATCGCCAACACCTTGCACATATAAAAACGACTACAACCTGAAGCAATTCATAACGCAATATACAGGCAACAGTAGTAAAGGGCGCCCGCGGGCTAATTCGTCGATTTTTATAATAAAAGCAGTTCTATAGTCACGTGAAAACCACGTACAGTAAATCTATATACAGTGTATATATATATATTAGTGACTACGAAGTAACATCATGTCAGAAAGTACGGAGCAAGCACGGAGTTTCTAAGTGTGTAAGATCCACTGCGGGATCCACTATGGGAGCAAAGAGTGTGTGGAAACAGGAGTGGAAGTGAAGGAGAAACTTCCATATTGGAAGAGAATGAAGAAGGTGTTTTCACACAGGAAGGTGAAGGCTAAAATAGTATTTAAAACGAGCTTCTGCTGGTAGATTTGCGGCAGGAGCAGTGATCACACACACACACACACAATTCAGAACATCATCTTCTTCACACCGTGCTTTTCAACACATCACTCCAGAGAGCTCATCAAGCGATGCGACGGCTTAGGGAGCCGCCCAGCACGCGTGGGCCTACAGGGCGCTCCTTAGACCTCGCCGCCGTCGTCTTCGTGGCTACAGTCTTCGTGGCTGCAGTCTTCGTGGCTGCAGTCCTCGTGGCTGCTGTCTTTATGGCTGCAGTCTTTATGGCTGCAGTCTTCGTGGCTGCAGTCTTTATGGCTGCAGTCTTCGTGGCTGCAGTTTACTTAGTTGCAGTTTTCTTAGTTGCAGTTTTCTTAGTTGCAGTTTTCTTAGTTGCAGTTTTCTTAGTTGCAGTTTTCTTAGTTGCAGTTTTCTTAGTTGCAGTCTTCCTGCCCTTGTTCTTAGAGCTTCGAGGGCAAGCGAAGAAGGGATAACTTACTGCCTACCGATTGATTGAGCCGCCTGCGTTGCAGTGGGCCGAATGCGTGGTGGTTGTGATGGTGGTGATGACGGGCGGGAAGAAAAGGCTGGCCAAGGCGAATAATTGAAGCCCGGCGGGGAAAATGCAGGGCCTATGCGATAACTAGTTAAGTTGCTATAAAAAATTACCTTTTCCATGAATTGGTGTATTGGGCGGTGAGGAGGAATTTTCATAGGTTAGGGATATGTATGACGCACTGTAGAAAACCTACGGTGCGAATATTACGTCTTAATTATAATTCCGTGTTGTCGTTTTGATAGGTAAGTTTCCAGGCATAAGATCTCACAGCGGACTTGGTCTTACGGGCGCTCTCGGGCAAACCCATAGAGTTACCCGTTGTCTATGAGTGAGTGGCTGGAACTAAGTTCACCACCCGTGTGATTCAAGCCCCATTCTAGTGTAGTTTGTGTGGGAACCGACTTTCGTGTGCCATCCCTTGTTGTTTGTATAATTGAATGGATGGCGAGATAATTGCTCTTCATTGGAACCGGGAGGGAGGTTCCTCTGTGTCACGGTTTGAGTGTTACTGGGACTAAGTAGGTATGACTATCAAGTATCATGATCATGCGCTGTTAGGTTGACTAATTAACCTCAACCCAACTTCTCTACCGGCACTGATTACTAGTACTCTAGAACGCCTGGGGGGGTTGAGTGTCACTGTTAATTAATACTCGGTGATCTAGCTACGTGTGACTCGCTACCATGGATTGACTACGTGGGCAGCTGTTACCACAACCCATACCCACAAGTAGCTAGTAGATAGGTAGAGCGAGGTTGGCTGTGTTGACTTTATTTGGAGAGTAATTCATGTGTGAGTATGAGAGCTATTAGGAGGGAAGGTGAAGTTGAACATGCTGTGGGTGGCCGTTGGTTCCCGAGTCACAATCATCGTCAAATGTAGACCGCGAGCAGCCTCGGTAAGATAGCTAGTGTACAGTGTGTAACACGCAGTGCCTAGGTATACGTCGGCCGACTTAGGGAAAGTTCGGCACTTGTGTACTCACAGATCTTGTTGCCCTATACGTGTAGTAAGAGCGTACATAGTCTTGGTAACTACCTAGCTCTGAACTAGCTAGATACAGCAGAGCCTCTCAAACGTCCCGTTACATAAGAGCCTTGTCAGTACCCGAGGTAGAGACAGATGACTCAGATGAGTCAACGGTTAGGAACAGTAGCCCCCCCCACCGTGCGGCTAGTGAAGGCAAGCAGCCGGACTGGCCCGGTTACCCGCTGTGTACTGTCGCTGACTCGTCGGAGTTTCACGGGGTTTACACGGGAAGGTGGACAACCAGGGGAACAGGCGGAGTTAAGCCTTGAAGATTCCCGCCCCGAACCTTGCTAGAGGCCCAGAACTGACGAACCACACACACCACACTTAAGTTCCTTTGCCAATGACTAAGTCCGGTCACTGTCAAGATGTAAGAATCCCATGTATGTACAGATGAAAAGTATACTGACCGTCATCGAGCTTCTACTACTACACGGTAGGCTTCCTGTAAGTCTGTAGTAGTCCCCGAGCTCAAGCTAAGGTAAGGTACCTTTGTGAAGTGAGCTCACTGAGGTCAGATCCCGCTTACAATACTTAAACGGCTGTCCCGGCGCTCTGGTTGCAACGGTAACAAGCCCTCTCACATGGTAGGGTACAACGTGTAGAAACTCCCCAGAACCATCATCGTTCAATGCACTGCGCTAGAGATCCGTATAACCAAGCGCGATCGGGATGTCAAACCATGATACTGTCAGCAAGCGAAGTCGGATACATTCGAGTGTGGTATGATATTAAGCCCGGAAGGTTCTCGTAGACAATTTTTATTATCGAGATCATGGGATGAGTAATTATTGAGCGAATGTTACCGATTGGTTTTCGTAGTAGCGGGATCTACAACGGTTGTCTTGTCAAGCGACGACGCGCATCGGGGCCGATTTGTCTCCGTACGCCGTCGCAAAGTAAACTAATCCATGGAAACGACGGAACGCAAGGGCGCAACCTAAACCAAGTTTTCCAGGCACCGAGAATCGACTGGACGGGGATAGTTCGCTTGCTTTCGCACTCGCGAGTCGTCATCTACTAGTATATGTACAAATGGGTAACCAATTATAGTCTGTATACAAACTGTACTATGTACACAGCACGTTAGGTCGTAAGGAATGTATCTCTCGGAAATATCGGTGCCTTGAGGGAACTTTTGGGATGGATGATCACAGTCATCCGATTCATTTACATCAATCGTGTTCGGTTGCGTACGACAGCACGTACATATCTGCCTTGTCTGAAATGTGTTCAATACTGGCGTATCTGTCCGTCTGTCATCCATATGTCGTCAATAAATCGTATCTGTTAGGTTGACCGACATTTCCATTGCGAAAATGCATCTTTGCATTGATTTCCGGTTTTCGCGAAGCAAAGCTTTACAGGTGTTACGTTGCTTTTGCTGCCGAAGTGGCTTGCACTGGCTTTGCCAAGCAGCAGTCAACTGCGATCAGCAGCAGCTTTGCACTGCCATCGTATTATGTATATGTAGGAACCACTCCGTAATACGTTGTTCTGCTGTTACAGTCCCAATGATGTGGTCGTGGCTGAGCAGAACCTGTGGACTGTGGTGCAGCAAAACTTAAAAAACCCGACCGGGACGATGCAGAGCCGTGTTCTCCATTGGACACAATTGACAGTCATCGGCGTCCTTGCTCATTTCGACTTCTGCTCTGAGGACTCATCAGCCCTACAGGTGGCCCGTGAATCGCGTTCTGGCCAATCGCTCGTTGGGTTTGCTGACTCTTTGGTCCCTGGAGATTCCGTGCGCATTTTCGTCACCTGCCCCACCTTTCCCACGCGATTCTGGAATCCATCCCGCGCTTCTTCCCTTCGCTCCATTTTTTGCTCGTTCTCCATCGCTCTCGCGTGCGTTTTGCGGACGCGGAGCTGTGAAATTCTCCACACAAGGCCCCGAGTCGGCGTGCTGCAAGTCAGCGATTCGGCGTCTCGGACACGCCCGAGTGGCTGCCACCAGGCTAGGCTACACGGCTACAGAAACATTGGACTTGTGTTTTTCTTTTGGTCCTTCATCGGTCCTATGCACGCATCTGATTCCACACCGCTGGGTAAATTTGCCAAGACGCATTGAGGTACACACAGCACACAAGACCTCGCATATTCGGGCGGGAGCGTCTCATCTATGATTACAGCTTGATGAGATGGAATGCAATGCGAAAGATGTGGCCGTGTGAGCCGCGAACTAGAGACAGCACAGTGTCTGTCAAGGTTGCGGAAATTGGGCTGCTGGGCACCTGTACACAGTATCCCGCCATGTGGTCAGAAGACCATGTCACCATATTTTGGCGGAGGCTCACTGTTGATAAAAATGAGGCTTGCAGCGCCTTGATTTTATCACCTCCGCTAGCTTTTCACACGAAGTGGAAACGCGGCGTTGTGCCTTGCGACCGACTGCTTGGCCGTCCCCAGTTTATGTGAGGAGTTTTCTGTGAAGCAGATTAAGGGCGGATGGCGTTTGCATTAAAATGACCGGATGACTAAAAAATTTGCGAGCCCGATCGCAGAAGAAAATGCTTAGCATGGAATCGCCTAATTAATAATTCGTGATAAGAAGGATTAGTCTTCAAGTGCGGATTAGATAAACAAAAGTAGGCCTACGAAGTTGCCGGAAACAGCAAATCCGGCTCGATGCATGGGTGCTTAACAATCAAGTCTATGCATCAGCAGCGTCGGACTCATGAGCCAAGATGACGCGCTGGTCAGATACCAATCTGTGTGGAACATGTCCCCCAGGGTTTAACGTTATGTCCTAAGTTACCGCAATTATCCTCTGAGAAGGGGAGGTAATAGAGCGTAACTCCGTTGGCCGACGGAGCCTACACGGAGGGAAATGAGTTAGGCCAACACAAAAGGCGGACGGATAGAGTCATACGAAAGAGAGCTATGCGAAGTATGCGAAGCAAGGGACACGCGTGCATTACCTGGTGGATTCGTCGCGACGGCCAAGGAGTGACGAGCCGAGAAGGCGGCCTGAGCCCCTCGGAGGAACGCAATGGGAAAATGCTCTCTCACCGCCGCCCAACGAGTGTCAGGTACTGCTGTTGGCAGAGAAAGGCGGCGACAGGGCGTGGTTTACGGCCGAACTCCATCTCCCCCCTGTCGAAAAGGTACATTGCACAATGCGGATCCCGTTGGATACGCGCGGGGACAAGGCAGCGCACATTCGGGGTTTCGCTATTGTCAGCTGCTGCGGATGATGCAGCAGGAACCTTGTGCTGATGACCTGGGGTCTCGAAGCCGAGAACACCAACATCGGTCAAGGGAACAGTTAGTTACAAAAAGAACTCATTCTCCCTCCTCCGAGACAGCCCTTTCCCCATCTTCCACTAGACTTTACAAAGCCTTTTACAGAGAGCCAATTCTGACCTTAAAGCTTGCAAACACCTTCGAAGGTTTTCAACAGCTTTTCAACAATCAAAGCTCAACTTCACACAGACCACCTCAAGTACCCAAGTACATGGTCCTCCCCAGACTTGGCTCAAGCTCACAGGCACACCACACCCCCACCCTTGGTTTTGTACGCCCTTTTTTTGGGTCGATTCCGCAATCGGCTCCGCTGCCTTGAGTCACTGAAATAACGCCAAAAGCATCAAATATTAGGGCAGCCTTTTTTTCTTGCCTCAGTCATAATGCCTTCCCAACTTCATATTACAACTTCAACTCAATCGAGATCTCAGGGTGCTCTCCCAATCTCTCCAGCGGTTGCATCTCCCTTCAAGAAGCAAAAGATGTCGATCACACAAACATATTTCCTCGCCCACAAGGCACGGGCAAAGCTCTCGTCTGAGGCTGCCCGGGCTGATCACAACCTCCGCCTGCTTGTCGGGCACGCCAACCTCCTCGACTCCCTGATGCTGGAGCTCGCCGATGCCGAGAGGGAACAGGAATCATGGTTTAACCAATCAGTACGGGGAGCTACCAAGAGCGAAGAGAGGCACATCCAATGGGCCGATTCAGTGGTGGAGGAGCCCGATCACGACTGGCAAGCAGAGGATGCCGACTCAGATTCTTCAGACTCTGACAGCGACTTTGATGACGAGGAGGACGATGATGTTGAGATGGCCGATGTCGTCTCATTAAGGAGGGTGCCTTCCAACCAAATGCTCCCTACCCAGAGACACCAAGAATACGCAGAGCACATGGATGAGGACATGGAGGAAGACGACGAGGAGGACTTCGCCGAGCTCGCCCTACACAGAAGCCCATCACATTCCGCAGCACCCCCGGAGCTCGACCACGATTCGGACACATCAGAAGACGAGTCAATGCCACCATCACCACCCACCGCCGTCCTACCCACATTCTCAGAACAGCAGAAGGAGTCGATCGCAACAACCGGCTACTATGACACAAGGCAACAACAAGAAGAAGACAAAGATGCATTCTACGACGAAGGCTACTACCTGCCGCCGAGGAATCCAGCGAGATTGGTGTCGGCGATATCAGTGTATTAAGCCAATCAATCTTTCTTGTTTTCTTCTCTTGTGTTTCTGCATTCTGGGCAAGGCGGGCGTTCGCGATGATACCATTTGGATACGATTCTTGGGAACAAAAAGCAGCATTGGATAGAATGGCAGCAGCAGCAGCAGCATCATTGCATTGCTTATAGCGAGCATGCAGTTTTGTCACCACTCAATTGGAATGGTTTATCGGGATACCTTAATCGGGTTTATTTACTATATCGTTCGCATCTCTACGGCAGGTGCATGAATTTCTTTCGGTTCTAGGATTTACTTCTTTTGGCTCTCGCTCCCTGCGCACCCAGAGTCGCGTTATGGTTGAGTGAGCTGGATGGTTTTAGGATACATAGGTGATAATCACCTGATTGAATTGAATACAATAAATAATTACCTTCTGCACTTTGTTCGTACATTACTCGCATCATATTTTGTGAGAAGCTTACCATTGACATCACCATTGACGTTCGCGACATCACCACATTTCTAAAAACACCGGATGATCAAAGAGTTGCCGAAATCGGTCGGTCGGGATCGTTAGCAGGGGGAGATCGGTTCCGAGCCAACGGGTATGATTCATAGGGCTTGACTGGCTAAGGGAAATTTCGTGTTTTAGCCGAGCTCCCCCGGGTGTGAAATTAGTGTCCGTTCGCTGGCTGGCGGGGTTATGGGAGCCTCGCTCGTCGCCGCTTCGCCCTGTTGGAAGAACCCGAACGGGGAACTTTTTCAAAAGGCGGACTGGACAGTGGACAGGACACGAATTCGGTACGTACCTTTTTGCGCGTATGCACCTCTCTCTCAAAGTGCTTGCAGGCAAGTCTTTGCAGATCGCGACAACAGCCCCCTTTCGCTCTCGCTTACCCCAGTCCAGTCCAGGTCATTCAGATCAGTCAGGCCGACCCCGACCGACCGGTCATTATTGGGCGTTTTTTTTTGATCGCGGCACAATGATTCATCACGGGTCTGGGTCTGGCGCGGCCGCGACGTTTTATGTTCATGTTCCTCGTTATTCAGATTAAATCTTACGGCGTTTGAATCAGTTACGGATTCGACCCAAACACGAGGGGACGTCTACACAGTACTCAAACATCACCCGGAAACCGGCCTGAAGTTTGCAGACCGACACTGTCAAACGGGCACAACGAAACCAACGTCTAGAACCTTGGTCGTGCAGTACCGATAACTAGATAGACCTAGGGCGACCGAGATGGGACCTAGACCGCATCCGTTGCTGTGTTGGCGAGATGCACGTAGTATGTATGTACATTTCCCAGGTTGTTGGTTGTTTCATAGCTTGAGGTAGAGCCTCGACGTGCTGCCTAACTTCCAGGGTTACTACGTACGTGCGCTTACATTCGCACAACACAGGACTCTGTGACAGGACTTTCTGCCCAATCGACTTGTCCCTGCATCCATCATATCACATATCACCAACAACCTGAACCTGGAAATTCCATCTCACTTGTTGGCAAGGTTGATTGCTTGGCCAACAACGCTTGAACGCTCACGGATCCAGACCCGATCTCCATGGATCCATTTTCCGCGGGCGGTGGGCGGCACACGTTTGCCTTTTCCGCATCCGCACCCGATTGTTTCGAAACAAGAAAGATGATCCATTGAATGGAGTTGAGACACGCACGCATACACTACACCACGCCGTACTGTACCAACAGCGCATCACTTACAGTGGCATACACCGTAGCCTGACAGCACCTGGGGAAGAAGAGGCTATGCTCCATTGCTGACTAGTAGTAACTGCACATCTTGTATAGTGAAACAGCCATGTGTACCAACATTTAAATCTGTATCGATTACGTTGACATGTCGGCCGTGCGACGTGGTTACACGGACGGGAGTTACGAGTCTCTACTGTGGTAGTCTCTTTCACATATTCTACGTTGTTCCGCTTGATCAAGTGAAGGAATTTCGTGATAGTGACATGCACATTATTCAGCTGACAATACGGCGGGTGATCGAACTGGGCCTTCTTTTTAGGTCCAAGTCCCGGACGGACGCATAAACTCCGCCCGCGGCTTCTCGGCATCGACTCGGCAAGGGTTTGTACTAAAGCTGTGCGGGGCAGGGAAAGGGCCATTGATCCACTTGCCTTGCGGGCTTGTGCACAATCTTGTACACAATACTGATCGGTGGTCGGTCATTACTGGACATAAGTAAGCACAAAACAACGGAGATTATGACAAGATATTGATTGATACATGAACATCACAAGTTCCGTGCAGGTTCGGACCGTTCGGCGTGCCGCTGCCCGCCCGTATGTATGTACAAAACATACAGAGTGTAGGCCTCATCAGTTGACCGTTGAGACAGATGGTATAGGTCACGACCATGAAACAAAAACAAGGCAGAAGCTATACATATATACATGACAAAATGGTGACCACGGAAGGTCGCCATTGAAACAACACCAGGTGAGGTGAACTTGTAGGCCGCCTACCTCACGTGTAAAACAGCCTACACACGGATAGTGGGTTGAAACGCACACACACATACACATTTCCAAGCTAGAATTCGGATTTACTTTTCGTGGAATTTGGATCGCGGTGTTGCTCCCTCCCGTTTGCCTTTGCCGCATCTATTACCGTATTGTTGGGCTGGGACGAAACAAGGGCAGGCAGGCAGGCAGGCAGGCAGGCAGGCAGGCAGGCTGACAAAAGGAAAGAAGGGTTCTGTTGAGCAAAGCTCAGCAAAGCTCAGCGAAGCTCGGGTAGGACCAAAAAAGTCCTTTGCATGCAATCAATGGACCGAACTACCGGCCGAGTGAGAGAGTACTCAAAAGTTGAGTGAGTTGAGGTCGGGTTCCAGGTTGGTTGGGGGGGTAAACTTGACGAACCTTGATCTTCCCCCAATCTATGTACCGGGAACTTTTGCTGCCCAATGAGGGGAGGGGAGGGGAGGGGAGGGATTCACCAGATACACAGTATGTACAGACAGTCATTCACTCATTCCTCCAATCAATCTCGCAGCTTTGCTTTCTTACACTAGACTACCTACAGACTACACCGTTATTGTTTTGAGAACCGGAAGGCGGTGAGCCCCTCATGACTCAGGTTTTTTGTGTACTTCGCGCCCTATCCGATCTGTGCGGGTAGGTCTCCCAAGTTGTGGAATGGAAGAGCTTCGCAGCGGGACTGATGCATGTGACGGTGAGTGTGTGGCCTGCATACGCACACTCTGTATAGGCTGCTACATTGTAGGCCTACAGGTAGGCTTCTAGGAGCAACACAATGTTGGTTGCAACAGCCGGTTTTTGTGTCAGATTGTGAAGGAGGTCCTGTCGTATCTGTTAAATACGTATCAGGTGGGGTGGATGCGAGAGGTGCGAGCAATGGTGGGATTTCCAAGGGTACACGACTCTTCTCAAAGATCTTGCGGGATGCTCATTGCCATGATTTACCCTCATCCATGGACACCAATATTCTTTTACCCGCGGCTCCCACGGACAAGCAGGACTAATCTCCGGAATGAGTCAAGTGATGTTCCCCCCTCCGTCCTCGATGTTTCCTGGTCACCGAGTGCCGTCCGCTTGTCGGCATGTGGCTCAGTCATGCCCGCCGTTCCGTCCCTTTTTATGTCTCGGTTGCGGACATGTGCACATACCACCAGCCTAGTTAAAACCCCACGCATCCCACACGAAAAATGACCATACACAGCAAGTGATTCCAAAATGCCACCGTAAAACCTGCCCTATGGAGAAGTTGGTTGTGCATGCAGAGCGGCACCAGTGACTAAAAGGAAGGAGATGACTCCTTTGTGCCTTGGACAGTCATACTGCAAAAACGTCGCTCATTTACAACACGATCATCAGATGCACGATGTCTTGTTGTAACGGCAGAGGAGAGAACAGAGAGACGAGGCTTCGAGCAACTGCATGAAAGACCGGCGGCATCGTCCGGTTGGTGTTTGATTCAGACGCTGGACGGCAAGCTGCCAGAAGCTTGTTCAAACAAGAGTCACACTTGCAAAGCTTATGGTGATTCTATATCGAAGCTTAAGCTACAAAGCATACAGAGCAATAAGCGCATCCCACAGTCCGAAGCCCCGAGTTTACTTTTGTCTTGAATTCTACGGCGTATTTTCCGTTTGATCACGAGATAGCCCAGCGAGCATGTGATATCCGTCTGTATTCGTATCATGCCTTCCACTAGCCACGGGCACTGAGCCACTCACTACCCTTACATATTACCTGTAAAGGTGGCTTTTAGAGCAAAGAAAGGCTAGCGCTCCGCTCCAATCGGCCTCTACCCCTCGTACACAGTAGAGTCACGCGCTAAAGAGCTGAAGTGGGCACTCAACCCGAGCTCGAGCCGCAGGGTTGGACCCAACGAACCGGACAGCCCTGACATCAGTCGCGTCACGCTGGAGCCCACAGCTGCGGATGTCGCGTCACGCTGGAGCCCACAGCTGCGGATGTCGCGTCTACGGCACAGTATAGCTTATTGACGCCGGTCTGCATTCGTCTGGCTGACAGTGAATAGCTGCAAGTATACAGTTTGTTTCTAGTTTGCCCTGTGTTTCTGGCTTCTAGGTGTGTGCATGGCCTGAGGTAATCTGGGTCGCTCGGCCTGCCCTGCCTGTTCTGTTACTGGCTCGCCCCCATAGATGGTTTCAAGGTCACATTAGTGCTTCATGCACCTAGCGCAGAGCTCAGGTAAGAGCTGTTCAGCCCCCCGGCACAAGCTCGCATGGAGAGGGAAATCAGATGAATGCACTTCGAACATCCTTCTGATCAGCAATCTGTATAGCTGCAACAGCTTGAGCCGTGGCAGCTAGGCAAAGCTCCATGGCATCTACACCCAAGAACTCGGCAAATCGCCCGAGTCCGCTCCGGACAGCAAAGTCATTTCCCCGCGAGCCGCCGCAGTCTTCGGCTCCCGCTCCGGATTCGACTCGCCCTAAGAGGGCCAGTACGATGCAGAATGGGTCCCCATCCACTAAAACAAAGGCCACGCAGCGGACCGTGACGGAGACGAAGGGAGAAGATGGCGAGACAACCGACACATTTGAGAGCAGGATTAGTGAGGAGGGGATGGAAGAACCGAGGGCGTCCGTCGACTTGGACGACCTCCCCATCGAGCTGATCAGCTTGACCGATAGCTTTATCGATCAGCTGTCGGCGAAAGTGCACCCGACCCCGCCGAACATTGACAACACGTCTCGCCGATTTCAGGACTTTTATGCCACCGCGGCCCAACACATCCAGACACACATCGATAGCGTCGCAACCCGTCGGAAACGTGAGGGCTCACCGGCGCCGTCGAATTCGCCGCGGGCATCAGCTGCGAGCTTGTTACGCGCAAAGGCGGCTTCGCTCGGCAGCAGCAAGGAGAAGTCCAAAGCTGCGCCGCCTGTCAGGAGAGACTCGGACCAGCAGATGCTGACCGCGGAAGAGTATGCCGACCGGAAGAAAGCCAGAAAGATCTTGGAACAAAAAAGGGTTCTGTACGAGGAGGCCGTCGAGAGGAGGCTATGTGAAGGAATCTACAGCAAGATCTACCGCCATCGCAGCACCCAAGACGAGGCGCAAGATGACAAGCTACGGTCCAAGACGGCTGCTCTCGATGTGGTCGGCATTAGTCCTGTCGATTTAGGGGTAGAGATAGGGGCGTCCACGGACCCCGAGGATGCAGCCAAGAAGCAAAAGGAGGTCAGGAACTGGCTCGAACAAGCGAGAAAAGAGCTGGTATTGATGAACCAATCACGGTACCCCCTGGGAAAGCTCAACCATCTAAAAGCAGCACACAAGAGCATCATCGACACGCTCTCGCACTTTCACCCGTCCTCATCCGCAGACGAACTCATGCCAATGCTCATATACACCCTCATCACCCTCCCCCCGGCGAACCTCAACGTCATCAGCGACCTACACTTTATCCAGAGGTTCCGATGGGAGCCAAAGATTGTCGGCGAAGCGGCGTACTGCTTGACCAATCTCGAAGCAGCCATCAGCTTCTTGGAGACGGTCGATCTGTCTACGCTTCGCGCCGACGAAGCTCCCACCGGACCTCTAAAGGGGCCCGACCAACAGGAAGCAACAACAAAGACAGAAACTTTCCCACCGGCATACTCAGGGCCAGAGCTGTCATCAACAACCCCACCGCCACAACCTGGCACCGCCGAGTCCGCAGCTAGTCTGGGAGCAGGGCTGAAGTCGACACCCTCCCCAGCCGGCCTCCGCGCGCAGCTGCGTAACCGCCGGCTTAGTGATCTGGTGAACACGCCCGCGCAGGCGTTCAACGCCGCCAGCGACGCCGTCTTCAACACCGCCGACCAGGGCCTCAAGACTATCGGCATCAGTTTAGGGGACAGCTACAAGTTCCTCATCGGTAGGCTCCGCGAGCACCCAGAGGCGCTGCCGACCGGCAAGGGAGGCGAGATATTGGTACCGAAAACGCTAGACGACGCTCGCAAACTCATCGGCACGACGCCGCCCCCCGCCGGGTTAAACTTAGAGGATGAGGGGTCGTCGGTAGCGAGCGGTGCCAGTTCCGTTCACAGTCCTGACGAGCCTGCTGTTCCTGTCCCCCCCGGGGCTCGGAGGTCCGTCACGCCGCGAGGGCGGCTGGAGGATCGGATACTGACTGTCGTGGGTGGGTCGCGCAAGGTATCCCGGGATCATAGTGCTGAGAGTGGTGGTGGTGGTGGTAAATCATCATCATCCCTTTTGGGAGGTGACGGTGTACATGTAGACGATCAAAATGCCAATGTCAAGGGAAAGACTACTAGTACTACTGGAGCAGCTAATACGACGACAGCTGCAGCAGCTGCTGCATCTGGAACAACTAATACCGCGCCGGCAGCAGCTGCGAGGGGCGAACCGGCGCTGATGGATTCCGTGCGAAACCTGGGCAATTCATTGAATCCAATGGCACGACTGTCTGCGGGGATAGGCGGGTTCAGGGGGTTCGGGAGGACACCGCCGCCAGCACCTCCTGCAAAAGATAAAGACAAAGACAACAACAACAACAAGAGCAGCAGCAGCAAGGAAATACTGCAGCCCAAAAAGGATCATCAGGTTCCAGTTCCAGCAGTAGCAGTGTCTGAGGGTGGTGTTGATCTTGCCACGGTAAGACTCCTTTCTTTTCCAGGGGTAATTAATCTGTTTGGGGAGGGCTAGTGAGAGGGGGTATGTGTAAGATGGTAAATGTGACAAATGACTAACGAAATATGGAAGCAGGCCTTCCCAGATATCGCCGCCGCGTTACCACCGAAAGAGATCCCCAAGATCAACCCTCCCGTAAAACGGTTCATGGAGCTGGAGAATCCTGCCGACCTAAGATTGGGCGAGGTACTCGAGCTGCTGAGGGACTACAGGCGACTAGCGGGGGCGTTGAAGGAGCGGGAGGCTTTCAAGGAGTAAAAAAAGCTCTTCTGTTTATTCAGTACGTAAGTGGGACTATATAGCCCCCCCCCCCCGGATGTACTACTTCTTTGTGTGTGTGTGTGTTTCATTTCTCGGAGTTTGTTCTACACATAGACAAGAGAGGGTCGGGGTTACGGAGAAGAAGGGGGGAGAGGGGGGTTGGTTTGTGCAAAATTGCATATCTAAGGTGTAAGATCTGTTTTGGCGTCAAACCTTGGAATGGGATTGGTCTGGAATTAAATGCAGCGCTTCGTTTACTAGTAGTAGTTAGTTTGACCATATCATCCTCATGCCCTGTGTGAAGTTCTCATCAAACAACCTTTGTCCGTCTCCATTGTAGGTAATACGCAGTATGCAGAAGAGCGAGCCTTTGCTCTCCCTCATAGAAAACGCATAAGAACTCTTCTTTCTCGCTACGAGATTCCGCATGCATTAGCTACCTTTTCCCCGCTGCGCCGGACCAGATCACAACTCCCCATGGCAATACACAACGAAAGGAGGTGATCCTAAGATGGGGCCCCTGGGAAGGTCCCTGTGGGAAGGAGAAGTCGCGGGGCGAGTAGTGGGTATCTCGCCAAAGGCAAGCATCATTTGAGAGTGCAAATATTATACTGGATAATAATCTTGATTATTCGAAGGAAAAGAAAAAAGAACATGAAGTAAAAACACAAAACTATATACTCCCGAAAAAAGATAGAATTCCTGCCCTATGACTCCAATTGAAAACCGTAATGTGTGTGTGTGAAATAGCAACGCTACGTGCGTCGTGGACTTCTGTCTTCTCTCGGTGCCACTGTCACTTCTCCCACCAATGTGTGGTCAACACGTTTTTTTTAACAGGCGCACCCCTCCTTAGCATTCGGATCCCTCGGGCCGCCTAGGTTGACCCTCTGCTGCTCCTCGTTGTTCCGGCCTGCCCCTACTCCTCCCGCTCCCGCACCCGGCCCCCGGGCACTCTTGAGCGACGTCTCCGGGATAGCATTGGCAATAGCCGTGAAAACCTCCCGGACGTTGTGACCGGTCTTGGCGGAGGTCTCAAAGAAGAGCAGGCTCTCCTCTTCCGCATAGGTTTTGGCTTCCTCGGTCGAGACCTTCCTAGCGTCTCCCGAATCACCGCTATCCGCTGCTGCGGACGACTCGCCATCGTCCTCTGCGGTGCCGGTGGAATCGCTCGTGAGATCGAGCTTGTTTCCAACAAGCGCAATTACGATCCCGGGAGAGGCCTGTCTTTGCAGCTCGGCAACCCAGTGCTTCGCCTTTATTAAAGAGGTGGGCTTGGTGAGGTCGTAGACGACGAGAGCGGCCTGCGCGTTGCGGTAGTACATGGGCGCGAGAGACGCAAAACGTTCCTGCCCTGCCGTGTCCCATATCTCGAACTTGATGGTGCGTGTTGGGAGGTTGCATTTTTGGGTTAGAAACGCAGCTTCGCACAAAGGTTAGTATGGGGGTAGGGAAAGGGAGAGGGAGAGGGAGAGAGGGGGGAGACGTACCGCCTATTGTTGGCTCCTTGTTCTCTTGGAAATCGTTATTCACGAATCGTAGGACCAGTGATGACTACAGACACAGTATGTCAGATTGAGGGTATTGCAGGGGAGGGAAAGAGAGGAACAAGCAGGGGGTAATAATACCTTTCCGACAGCTGCCTCGCCGAGGAGCACCAGCTTGACGCTGCTGCTCGGCTTTGGGACTGAGTCTGCCATTGTTGGAGGATTGGAAGATGGATAAGGTTCCGGATCGTATCGGATCGTGAGGTTGGCTAACTGTCCGTTTGCCCCGCAATAGGTTTATTCAGCTTCAGAAGGATAGATAAGGTTTATAGGTAAAATGTGGTTCGCTTCGAAAAACAGCTGCCTTGTACGTTGGACAGTGTAATTGTGCTATGTGTTGCGTTTGCGTCTTTTGGTGAAGGCTGTCTGGTCTGTCGGAAGGTGACGTGATAGGCGCAAGGCAGCTCTCTCTCAAACCAAACCAGGATGGTTGCATGCACCACTGATGAAGACGAGAAGGCGCCGTGTTGCGTGGACATCAAACCGATGCCTAAGCCTGATCAGTTTTAGTGCAAAGTCACCCGATAATGCTCGGTATCAGTTGGCTCGTGCGTGTAGAACAGAAAAAAAGGCTCGGATTTGCTAAAAGATTGCCCCACTAAAAAGTTTCAGGACCCTCCTGCGGCAAGCTGCTGCCCGCTCTTCACTGAAAATTCGCAGCTTTCTGTTCGACAAATCTGACCCCAGAATTCTGCCAGGTCATATTATTCACAATGGCGCAACAACAATGGGTGATAGATACAAAGGGAGGAAAGAAAAAAGCGCTGTTTGACGACGAGTCTGAGGCGTCCAGCAGCGAAGCCGACCAGGAAGATGGCGGTGTTACTCTGGGCGGTGGCCCCTCGACGGAGCTCAAGATCAACGAGGAGTATGCCCGCCGATTCGAGCACAACAAGAAGCGGGAGGAGCTGCACAGGCTCGAGGAGAAGTACAAGTCGAAAGCGAAAGGAGGAGAAGGCGCGAACGAGGACGAGGACGAGGAGTCTTCGGAGGACGAGACAGAAGACGACGACGCCTTCCTCGTGACCGAAGACCTCGATGCCGAGATCTCAGCGACGCTGCAAGCCATTAAGAACAAGGACCCCAGGATATACGACAAGAATGCCGTATTCTACAAGCCCTTCGACCCTGAGGCGGAGCCGGCGAAGGAGACGAAAGAGAAGCCCATGACTCTACGGGACTACCACCGCGAGCGGTACATGAAGGGCGACGTTGGTGCCGATTTCGACGACGAGGCCGACAAGCCCAAGACATACACGCAAGAGCAAGGCGACCTGAAGAAATCACTTCTAGACGAGATCAATGCCCAGGCAGCTGCCGACTCGGAAGAATGGAGCGACGACGACGCCTTCCTCAAGCCAATTGAGAGGAAGGAAGAGCAGAAGTCGGCCACAACCAACGGCATGCATCCTTCGCGGGCAGCTAACATCAAGCTGACCGAGGTGGACGTCGCGAACGCCGACAAGAACCCCGAGGAGTTTTTGACCAAGTTCATGGGCTCCAAGGCATGGACAACAACAGGGTCAAAATGGGAGGCATTCGAGTCAGACGATGGCGAAGACTTAGATGACGACCTAGCCGATGAGTTCGAGCATGCCTACAACATGCGCTTCGAGGATCCTACCAAGTCTAACGAAGTGCTTAAGACATACTCCAGAAACGCCGCTGCCGCTCGGTCAGCGCGCAAGGAGGAGTTGACAGGCCGCAAGAAGCAGAGACAGCTGGAGAAGGAGAAGAAGGAGGCCGAGAAGCAGCAGCGCGAACAAGAGCGTGCCCGCCTCCGCCGCTTGAAGGTTGAAGAAGCATCCGACAAGTTGCAAAAGATCAAGGCGGCAGCCGGCGTGAGCGGCAAGAAGCTCAGCGACGAGGAGTGGCTCAAGTTTTTGGATGACGCCTGGGAGGACGATAAGTGGGAGGAAGAGATGAAGAAGCGGTTCGGCGAGGACTATTATGCCGAGGGCGAAGACGACCTCCTATCCATGGACGAGGAAGAGGAGGACGAAGAAAGCAGCTCAAGCAAGAAGAAAAAGCCCAAGAAGCCCAAATGGGATGACGATATCGACATCAAGGATATCATTCCGGATTTTGATGATGAAGCTCAACCCAAGATCACACTGTCTGACGAGGAGCAAGAAGGAGCACCCCTGGACGGTATGGATGTGGATGAGGAGGAAGAGGAGGAAGATGACAGGCCAGCAAAGAAGCGCAAGACCACCAAGGACATCAAGAACGAGAAGATCGCTGCCAAGCGACAGGCAAGGCAAGAACTGGCCAAATTGGAAGCGCTTGTGGACGCCAAGATGGAGATTGAAAACCCCCGTGTTCTGTCCAAGAGCGAACAAAAGACGGCTGGCTTCCGGTACCGAGAGACGTCGCCCAATACCTTTGGCATGACTCCCAGGGACATCTTGCTTGCGCCGTCGGATGCTGTGCTCAATGAGTTTGCGGGCCTCAAAAAGCTGGCTACCTTCCGTGAGGAGGAGAAGAAGAGAAAAGACAAAAAGAAGCTCGGCAAGAAAGCTAGACTCAGGCAGTGGAGAAGGGATACCTTTGGAAAAGAGTATGAAAGGATGGGTCCGACGTTTGGGTTTGACTTCAAGACGGACGAGGCTGGAACCGCGATAGCTGCTGCGCAGGCGGAAGCTCAGGCGCGGGCACAGGCTGAACAACAGAAGCAGCAGCAACAGCAGGAGGCCAGTGGTATTGTGGAGGGCGAGAGGAAGAAGAAGAGGAAGAGGTCCAAGAAGAATAAGAACAAGACCGATGGTGAGGGTGAGGGTGCTGAAGTGGAAGCGGAATCATAGCGTAGAAGTTTACTTAGCATGGTGAAGTTGCACGTAGTTGTTGACTGAGGCGTTATTTGCTGTGTGTGTTCACCTGGCTTTTGTAACCAGCTATGGCATAATATATATCCAAGATGTGTATGTTATGCATTAGGAATTCATACCCCAAGAGAGTGTTCATGTTTTGCTGGTGGGCTATCTTGACTGAACGAGATCATGCTACTGCTTAAAGAAAGGCACGACTGAGGGTGCCTCACTTGCTAATGATACGTTGCTGGGAGGGAGGACAGATCTTTTTTCGCGCACGCGCCCCTTAACTTAAAAACTACTATCTATTACCAGCCTCTCACTGACTTTTAGATAGATAGAGCTGTACTGTACGTACTTTCCCCGATTCCAGCGTCGTGGTAGGCTACAGTAAACCAGTCGCCATAGGTAGATAGTGTTTCTGTGTTTCTGTGTTTCTGTTCTGTTCTGTTCCGCTTGAGCTGTTAGTTAATATGGGGGGCATGGGCATGGGATATCGAATGAATCACACACACACACACACACACACTTGAGCCAAGAAGAAGAGGAAGAAGAAGAAGAACAAGAAGAGAGAGGGTTGCATAACTATCGCTTGAATAAAAACAAACTTTGTGACAATGTGACAATATCTGTTAAGTCTACAGGGCATGTATGTATGTATGTACATACATCAAGACCGGTGTGTATTTATTTTGTAAAAGGGACTTTTTCCATAGGTACATACATACTGCATGTATCAGTATAACGAACACATCTCGAAGAGCACAGCACAGCTCAGACATGCGAGATCAGATCAGTGGATGGATGGATATTCGGTTTGTCGTTATTTAAAAAATAAAAAATGAAAAAAAGATATTGGTTGAGCTGAGAAGTGCCTCGGTTCAAGTCATGGCATATATATATATATATCATGGGGCAAGGTTTCGCCGTTGCTTGATGCATGAAACTGAACGCACTTACTTATCTTGATATAGTTAATTACTTGCTGCGTATGATAATATTAATGCTCAAGAGAAAACTACAAGTAGTGTATCTTAGAGCGAAGCATACCAGTTTAAAGAGAATGTTTTTTTCTCTCTCTTGAAGAGCGCACCTACCCTTCCTGTTGATGTTGATGTTGCTTGCCTGCTTGCAGTTAATTTAGTTTAGTTTCAGAAAACTTCCCATGATGGCTGGCGCCTTGGTTATGTTATGTCATGTTGGATGTTGGTGGAGGCTTTGCATATCGGGGCCGTAGTACATACTATCTGTTTACCCCGTTAGCTCAGCGGCGGTATTTGTACGTGTACGTGCCTCACACTGGCAGGACGCACTGCATCGTCCACTGTCCCTCACATCTTTCATACATATATATGTACAATGGTCACATCACATATCATCATCTACATTATCTTGTGTACAGTATGGTAATACCGAGGATAATTAGGATCCACAGGTAGATACGTAGATGGATAGATATATGTGTTGTTGTTGTTGTTGTCCAACCACTGCAGACACACGCAAGACAACATCGTCGTGTGTAATGGTACTAAAAAACCTGACATCAACAAGTGAGCGTACCAAAGCAAAACCAGATAGATAGATGCACGGGACAACTCTGTGACCGACCCGGTTTACTGGACCTTTATGGTCATACAGCATACAACTAACTAATGCGTAGACAAAATGTAGTGCGACTGTATGTGTGTGTGTCGAACGCGCGTCACAGTCTCGTGCAACTTGGTCCAAGCCCTCTCTCTCTCTGTGTCCGATCAACCAGCCCGGTCTTCCCCCGTATGTACAGTACATACATGGCTGTCAGACAGAAGGACGGAAAACTGACATGATGGGCGGCGCGTCTACTACTATACTTTTGTATCTCATATCACTAAGACTCACTGTCCTACAGCGAGAGAAAGAGCGAGGAGAAAAGAAACTGTGAGAAGAGAAGGATCGATGATGTGGTGAATGGTGCTAATTGAGTCCTCTGTAAGGGGTATTGATGTAAGAAGGAAAAAAAATAGAACACCTTTACAAACCCACGCCGACATAACACTTCATTTTTATCTGGGCTGCGTGCAATAGTAAAAATGTTGGTCACACAAGTAGTCACCTAACCCATTCTAGGGTTTTCGATCTGCGGTTGTTGGGATTTCGGTTATGTATGTATCGTACGTTGATGACAAGCTAGACTTGTACCGCAAGCTTTTTTACTTGCGTAGGGGAAGGAGCTCAGCAAGTCTGACAAATAGCTAGCAAGGGAAGTTCTAGGTATAACCTTTTTCTAACAAGCCAATCGCATCTCAGTAAGCATAACTAACTGCAGATCGCAACTGACACTGACTGACAGACACTGACAACTTCTAATGATAACTCATTCTGTAGGATGTATGTAGATCACTTCTTCAAGTGGTCTGTAGCATAGTAGTAGCGACGGGAGGCTTAGACGCAGCAGCTTGCATCCGGCTGCTCCCCTACTACTTCCTGTCGTTTCGCTTTTCGGACCCGATGAGTTGCGCTGCGCGCGCGCGCGGGGGGGAACATCCAGCATATCCCCCATCGCCCGAGCGAGCCAATCCGGGATGAGATCCGCCCGGGCCCGCAGAACCCTTTATGAGGAAAGCCACTAAAAAGGAGGAGGAGGTGTGACGGACAGTTGTGAAAGTGAGAAGTGAGTTTTGGCTGTGGTGTGGTCAGACGGATGCACCCCAGCCTCGCTATTATATTATTCTCTGTGACTCCTAGCAGATATCCAGCTGTCAGATATCAATCCTGATAGATACGCTGGGCCATGGTCATCCCCAACTCCTTTTTTTGCTCCTTCCGGCGAGAGGAGAGATGCTGACCAAAAAAAAGGGACGAATCGGCGTGCAAGGCAAAGAGCAATATATATCCCTTCTTGAACTTGCATATGAGATTGATAGACTAGCAGCAGTCTTTCGTAGATTTTGGCAGTGTTCGAGAAGGAAAACGACGGCCCAATGTCCCGAGCCAGTAAGTGATCCCGTAATACCCTATTCGCTACCAAGCATTGCTTGCACTGCAAGACACTGCAAGACAACTGCAAAGGGGAGGCGGAGGAGGGTATGATTCATCCCGCTTCCGTGTGTGTACCGCAGTGTGTCTCTCTCTGGCTCGCCCAAAGGCCTTCCCCCACCACCCCTCTCCTTCCCGTGTGCGAACATGGATCAGCCTGTTCGTATTTAGCCCGAGTATTGTCCCAAATGGAAAAGAACTGAGAGAAGCCTGTACTCCTGTTCTAGCGCTATTGCCCTGCAGCTGTATATTCTCCGTACACTCGTAGGTAAATAGACCCTCCATATAACCCCATCGCGTAGTCTTCTCGCGTTTGCATCATTTGCATCCATCCGGCCCGAAAAATACTACCTGATATAACTGTTCAAGAACGCCACGAGCGCTGCCACTTGCTTCCTGTGCTTGCGGCGAGGGGAAGTGATGCGCGCGTAAGGGTCAAGCCCTTTTGTCCCTCATATCTAGAGGTGTAGAAAGAAGTGACGTCCCCGTGTAGCCAGCCGCTGGGCTAGAACGATCGGTCGGTCACGCGCTGAACAGACCTCGCTTCGCAAGAGATGAAGTCGCTCTACGTGTAGGAGGAGGCAGGGTAAGCGGGCGGAATTGGAGGAGTCATCTTGGTCACGACCTCCTGTTCGGCGGCCTCATATCGCGATCCTTTTGCTCGCCAGTCTCGGTGACGTGTTCATGATGCGTGAAAGTCAATACCATCAAGACAGGGAAACCAAGCACATAGATTCTCTTGGACGTTGGTATGTTCGGCGCTGTCATTGGGTGGATAATGGGTGGGTAAGAGATTCAACCAGGACAGCCAGGATGTGTTGCTGCCATTCCTGGTTGCCCGCCCCGCCCGCTTTTTGGTGGCCAACGTGATGCATGATCGCAGATAGACAGGGGAGCAGGGGTCTGGGGAAGGAGAGGGAGTGGGACGGGCGGCCTGATGGAAACCAGCGATATGAAAAACCTCCGATACATATGAACAGTCCACAGCTGTTAATGAACTCAATACCAGTAGGCGGGGGAAGTTAGATGCAGCGCTCAGATTAAGGTCAGTGTGAACGACGCGGGCTTTGCAAATCGTATCTTACTGGAGAGCACGAGACGAGACAGAGCAGCATTTGAGCCTGTATTGTGTGCTTTGATGTAATAGAAGCCCCTTTGGTCATCTTGGGAACGGCGTATCTTGTTTGAGAAAATACGGTTGATACAACGACCTGTAATTCGGAATAGGACCGTGAAAGGTGAGTGCCATGATATGCGACCGAATGAGGAAGGAAGCGGATGAAGAAAATATCTGATCTCAACAGAAGACCAACCACTCAGTGTGATCGCTCGGCACCAGGCGGAAGACAGAGATAGATCCAGTTTGTCTTGGCCGGATCGCAGAGTTGCACTGACGCCAAAGGTGAAGAGTGATTTTTTCGAGGGACGGACGTCAGAGTTTGTAAGAGCTTACTGTGATTGAACTACCACAGTTGGGGACCGGGGTGGAAGGTGCGAAATGCGGAACATGCCGGACCAGGTTACCTAAGTCGACACATCAATGCTAAGATTGAAGGACAAAGAGCAAATATCATAGTGAAACTCTGCTACTACAACTAGGTGAAAGGATACGCAGAGACTGTGAGATGAGAGCTGCAGATGATGCAGAATGGGTGTAGCGTCTATGCAAGGACAGGCAGCTCCCCTGAGATATGCGGATAATTGTCGGTTGGACACGCCAACAGGACAATTTGGAAAGTTGCAAATGGCGGATCGAATCGAGCCGTGTAACACACCAAGGAACCTGGCTCTTGAAAGCGACACAGCAGGGCCCGCTGTTGCACAACCTCTCGCTGACCCTGCGCATGTACTTGAAAGAGAAGGCGATTGGCAGACACAGTGCGAGGTGTGAAGCAATATACCTCGCAAGTGCGAGTTGGTCACACATCAGTGAACACAGCATGGAGCTCTGGCAGGTTCGAGACCTGTCAATTCAACGCCCAATAACGGAAGCCCATCCGTCTTGAACAGTTGCCTTAGTTTGTGTCAGCTTGAAGAGACGCGGAACACGTCGTTATGATTAAGCTTGGGCCCGCATCCGGACGGCACAGAGAATCCTAAGATCTGGGGGAGGTCGGGGCAAGTGGGGAGCGGGGCATATGGACGTGACAAAACGCCGAAAGGAATTGGTCACGTTTGACTTATTAAATCCGATGAACTAGAGGAGGCTGTGGGCTTGATGGAGTTGCGCATAGTTAAATGCGATGGCTGGATAGATCCAATATTGCTTTGTGACATTTGACCAGATATGAGAGAAGGTGTGAGGCTGATTTAATTCTACCTTGAGCCTGATAGCCTTAACAAAGACTCCACACGATGACGATCTCATTAGTCATGCCCTAGAGTGAGCTATCGACAAGTGCAAGTCAATATGGCGCTGACTCAAAGTGAGGCACGCGGTCGCTTGCCCTACGTGCAGGCTAGCTTAGACTCGAGATGCCACCTGCGATCTGCATCTCTCGCGCGGCTCGACTCACGGCCTTTTATATATGGGATAAATTTGCTCTCGGGGCCAGCGTGTCCCGTATTTGGTGGTTAGGTGCATCTTGATTCCTGTCGGTGAAGAATCGATCCTGTCTTGCTCCTTCCTAATCCTCCCAAACGCATAGTACTATGTTCCCACTTCCAATGTCAACCTCCAAAACGTGTCGACAACAGATCTGCGATGAGAGCCTCGGATAGTTGGAAGGAGCGCCCGCCAGGAAGCGAAACGTTCCGCGGCTTGCACCAGTGAGCGACCGGGCAAGATATCTCAATCCGACGAAGATCTGATCGATCCTGGTTCCTTGTCCATATCATCCGGCGTATTCTCGGAATTTGCCATCACGAGTGTGGTCGCGTTTGTGTCGTGCTGCAATGCACGCAGGTACTCCGCTGTGTACTTTCCAGCAGTTTTGCCCCAATTTAGTTAGTGCTATGCGCAGCGAATGACACCTCGACTCGACTCCCCAGAAGCGCGAAAAGTGGGGTTGCGCTCAACTTTGCTGCTTCTTTGGGGACCCACAGTTCCTGGCCCCCAGTCCTCCACCACCAACCAGCACTCCGCGCTGCTCTTCGAGCGTGCAGAGCGGAGCTCATGGCGCACGCCCAACAGCGAAACAAAACGCTCCCGTTGGCTGGAACGGCGTTTCTATCGAAAGCCCTCTGGTGCGGGTTTCCACAGCTAACTGCATGAGAGAAAGGCCCTGACTTGTAAATGCATGTGCGGTGCTTGCATGCATTGGGGAGTTGACTTGTACGTCCCCAATGAGGCGCACATTCGAGGAACCAGGTTGGACAGAACAGACAAGTGGCTGACGTGCGGCCTCGTGCTTCGCTGGCTCTGGCACCTCGGGTGAGTGATACCACGACTTATGGATGATGCTTGGGTTGATATATGCGCAGGTGAGGTCGAGGGTCCGAACTTGGGAGTTCCCTTGGACCAGCCTCTCCACCATCAATCTATTTCCTCCACACGTCGAAATTTAAGGCTAACCTTCTTTCCCTGCTCCCCCGTAATCGTCACTCCTGCTGTCCACATCCTTTTATATTGGCTGCATGCTCCTTTGCGGGTGACCTCTCTGCTGTGCCCTGCTTAGCTGCAGTCCCCGCGTCTCCAGAGGCTCGCAAGATCCAGACTCCCCAAGGTTCAGAGGTCCAATTGCACACAGACGCCCCAGTCAGCATTGCGAGGTGCTCCCTTGCTTGTTGATGGGCTCAGAAGGATAGCTTTCCTGGGCGTCCCACACAGGCACGGAAACCGCTTGTTACCCCACAATCTGACCGCCGAAAACGCTGTTCTCGTCACCCAGACCCTTCTGGATGGTCCACTAGGACGATCAAATAGGTTGAACAAGAGAGGTCGGATGCCAGTCAAATGTTCTAACCCCAGTCGTCTTCCCCTCCATTTACCTCGCGCTTCCCCATCCAACTAGTTCTGCAGACGACATTCTCTAAAGACGCAGCCTCAAGAGACAGACGTACGACGTCGACACAAAATCACGCAACACACTCAAGACGTCGACGACCTGGAATCTATTGCGGGATGAGAGGCGGTCACATAGAGTCCCGACTTACACCATGAGATGAGCCGCGGGCCATTCACTGACATCGCGCCAATCGAGAGTGAGAGAGAAGAGCACGGTGCGAGTGCTGGCCGTGTGGGGACCCCGGATTTATCTCACTTGCGCTGAGAGGCGGAAGCAGTCCCGACAGCACTGTTGCTTGGTTGATCAATTCCTCGTTCCAATTCAAAAAAATTCGCCATGTCACCCAACGGCGATCCTCAGGACGACCTCAATAATCTGCGGTCTCTTGAGCTCGATTTTTCTCCAGCTGGTGGCGATTCGGATGCGCAGCTTGCACAAAGCGAGTCGGCTCTCAAGCTGGAGCCCGCCGATGACGCATTGAGCAGCATCACCGCTGCCGCCGACCTGGTCGACGCCTCACAGTTTGGCGATTTCCAGTTCCCTTACCAGACGCCCATGGAAGACTCCCCCATGGTAGGCTTGTCCTCATCCGGCTTTGACGACCATGCGCCGGACGTGTTCGCAACATCTCAGCCACCCTCCATCTCATCGATGCGTGACCGCCAGAACTCGATAACATCTATCACAGTCCGAACGTCAGGCTACGGCGGCGCTACTGGACCGAGGGGGCTAAGCATAGATGATTCGGACGATGGCAGTCCCGACAGCAACTACAATGGCGTCAACTCTCTGGAGGATCCCTTGGCCGATGAGTTCGGACTCTCAACCGGAGGACACGCGGACGGAACCGATCTGGGCGGGAAGTCCAAGGGAGACAAGGCCGATACGACGCCAGCATGGAGCGAGCTGAAGACGAAGGCTGGGAAGGAGCGTAAACGACTGCCCCTGGCTTGCATCGCATGTCGGCGCAAGAAGATTCGGTGCTCGGGCGAGAAGCCTGCTTGTAAACACTGTCTTCGATCCCGCATTCCCTGCGTGTACAAAGTCACGGCTCGCAAGGCGGCGCCGAGGACAGATTATATGGCCATGTTGGACAAGCGACTGAAGAGGATGGAGGAGCGTATCATCAAAATCGTGCCGAAAGCTGAGCAGGACGGTCTTGCGTCGTCGGTGACGAGAGCCGTGGTCAAGCCGGCGATTCCGGGAACGCTCACCGGCGCGAAGAACGCGGCGGCGAAAAAGCGTGGTGCCGACGAGGCATTCGGACCCGACCTAGACCATTGGGCTCGCGCTCCCTCAAGGTCAAAACTTGATGGCCCCAACAAACCGTCGACCATATTGGTGCAGGAAGCCGAAGAGAGCAAGCTTTTGCTTGAAGGAGGTGATGCTCTGCCCTCAAAGGAGATCCAGGAGCATCTTGCCGAGGTCTTTTTCGAGAATATCTACGGTCAAGCTTATCATATCCTTCACAAGCCCAGCTTCATGAGGAAACTCAAGTATGTCTCGATTCCTCTGACCGCTGACGCTGACCGGTAGATGTGCTAACCACGGTGACCGCGCAGAGCTGGCGCCCTTCCTCCCGTCTTGGTGCTCTCAGTCTGTGCTATTGCAGCACGCTTCTCCAACCACCCCAAGCTCAACACGAATCCGAATTTCCTCCGCGGCGAAGAGTGGGCGTCAGCTGCCCGCGACATCCTGACGAAGAGATACGAATGGCCGAACATCACGATTCTTACGTGTCTGCTCATCTTGGGCTTACATGAATTCGGTACTTGCCACGGCGGGCGAAGTTGGTCATTGGGAGGACAGGCAATTCGCATGGCTTTCGCTCTTCAGCTGCACAAAGACCTCGAGCACGACCCACTACGGCTCACGGGAAAGACGCAGCTTAGCTTCATCGACCGCGAGATCCGGAGAAGGACGATGTGGGCTTGCTTCCTGATGGACAGGTTTAACTCATCAGGAACTGACCGGCCCACTTTTATACGGGAGGAGACTCTCAAAATCCCACTACCTATCAAGGAGAAGAACTTTCAGTATGACATGCCCGGCCCCACCGAGACGCTCAGCGGTCAAATTCTCGACCCGGTTACGGATGGCAGCGCACTCGACGAAGCAAAGGAGAATATGGGCGTGGCGGCATGGATGATCAAAGCTATTGCTCTATGGGGCCGGATCATCGGCTACCTCAACCAAGGCGGGAAAGAGCTGGACCCTCATCCGATGTGGAGTCCGGAGTCGGAGTATTCGAAGCTCATCAAGCAGGCGGAAGAACTTCCGTCCAAGCTTCCAGAGTCTCTGGCTTACACGCCCGAGAATCTGCATCTGCACGAGACGGACAACATGGCGAACCAGTTTCTCTTCCTCCATATCTCCGTCCAGCAAAACATCCTCTTCATGAACAGGTTCGCCGTGTCATCTCCCAACGGCCATTCTTTGCAGGACGTACCGAAGGCGTTTGTAACGAAAGCAGGCGCCAGAGCCTTTGCAGCCGCGAACCGCATCTCGGAGCTGCTCAAGGACGCAGAATCGCATTTTATAACGGCGCCCTTTACCGGTTACTGTGCCTTCTTATCCAGCACAGTCCACATATTCGGCATATTCTCGGGGAACCCGACAATGGAGGCAACGTCGAAGCGGAATCTAGCCACAAACGTCAAGTTTTTGTCCAAGATGAAGCGGTACTGGGGCATGTTTCACTGGATGTCGGAAAACCTGCGTGAGCAGTACCGAACCTGCGCCGACGCCGCACGGCAAGGCACGCCCGCGAACGAGAACTCGGCGTCCCCGATATTCCAGTACGGCGACTGGTTCGACCGGTACCCGCACGGAGTCTCACAGTCCGACTTTTTGGACCCGGCAACATACAAGAAGAAAGAAAAGGGGGACGATGCAGTTCTGGAGCAAAAGCCCGAGCTGCATACGGTGGAGGAGTTCTTTACCACTATTTCCCCGCAAAGCAGTGGGGATGCTGCAAGCGGCCCCAATGGATTATCGCGACCTGGCCACCAGCAGCAGCAGCAGCAGCAGCAGCATCTCAAGCGGAAATCGATTGCACGCAAGGCGAGCACTATATCACGCGGTGGCGGTGACCAGTTGGACCCGCTACAGACAGATTTTGGCCACGGAGGCGGCGCCACGGCAGCCGAGCAATTCCACGCGGCCAGGTTGCAACACCAACGGTCGTTCTCGGGCGCCGCTACTAATGGCGCCCTGGGCGGTCAAACCAGCGGGCCGACCTCGTTTAACCCCCTCACCCTCCCCCATTCGGCGAATTCTAATTCGTACCATGCCCTGTCCCCAGTGTCACCGGTTACGATATCGCATCTGTCAGCGGCAGCACACCACCACCACCCGTCGGCGTCCTTCTTCCCGCCCGATCCGTTCGCCATGTCCCTGACCTCTGCCGCCGCCCACGGGATGAGCCAGTTGGACAGGCAACTCGTGTTTGGTGCGTACGGGAACAGCGTCGATCCGGGTGGATTGGGTTCGTTAGCTGGGTGGGCGCAGGACAATCGCGAGAGCAGCCGCAACGGAGAACAGCCCAGACATAGACATGGCCATGGCAGCCACTCTCAGGGTGGCGGTCATGGGCACGGACATGGTCATGGTGGACATGGGCATGGTGGGCATGGCGGACACGGAGGTCATGGTGCCGCGGATGCCGCACTACATGCCGCCTTTGGAGCCGAGCCCAGTTCTGCGTGGTTCATGCCTTTTAACATGGAACCCCCCGAAATAGGAGTCGATTTGGGGGTTGGAGGAGCAGGAGGCCTGGATGGCTTTGCCAGCATGTTTGGCAACGCCGGCATGGCTACGGGTAGTGGGATGCATCATGGAGGTCACTAGAACCGGAGGCACCCAGAGAAGCCTGATCTTCCGACCACCAAACCGACTCGAGGCACTTGGTCATATGTGGGTGGTGGTGGTGGTGCTGGTGGTGGTGATGATGGGCGCCCGAAAATTCATCATCGAATGTACAACTATATTATACGTTTTTTGTTGCGCTTTGTCCATTTTCTTTTGGATTAGTCTTGGCCGGCGCAGGTGGGTTGGGGGGGGGAAGTCAGGGAGTTGCATTCCGGGGTTGTTGTTTATTACGACCGAAACGCCTATACGAAAACACACGCAAGGAGACAAGGGCGCAACAAACACGCAGCGCTGCTATTTTGACAGAGAATGGCAGGCGACGGGGCGCAACTATTGATCACGCGATGATGGGAACTTGCGACCTTTTCCTAATCTCGTGGGAAATCTTTTTCCCATTGTTACAGCTACCAGGCTACGTGCACGGAGGATATCGAAGACCGCGGTTCGTTCCCATACGAATGATGTGTTTTTTGATGGCGAAAGCTTCCTTTTTTTTTTCTCTCATACTTTCAGTGTATATAACTTCGGAACGACGAGCTTTGGATAGCCGTTGCTTGGTGATTTTGGGGGGAGTATCGTTTATTCTGGGTTTCCTTGTCCGGGCTTCGCGGCAATGTCTATCTGATTGGAAAAGGGGTTGGATTTGGTAGATGGACTTGTGGGGGTGCAATGAAGGACTTTGGCTTGGAAGGGTTTTTTTTTTCTTTTTTTTTTTTCTTGGAAAGATTGGTCTCGTGTAGTCTCTGTACGGATCTCTTTTAATTTCATTTGTCCGGGTGCGGTTGTGCGGTGCGTTCGGTGTGTGTGTGTGTGTGTGTGGCAGGCGAAAGCGTTTCGACATTTTCGGTTCTTCTTTGTTAGATACCATATATATATCCATCCCATTACACACATTTTTACAGGCGCGCGAAATTTTGAATCAATATCTTTTTTCTCTTGTATAACACCAGAGTTTTTTTTTTTTTTTGACCTGTGACAAAAAGACGGACGGCCACATGCGAACAGAAGTTGAAAGAGAAGAGAAGAGAGAGAGACAGAGACCAGACAGAACCCCGACGACCCCTGGGGCCACACTCAGCTTAAAACGGTGCCAAAAAAAAAAAAAAATTTTTTTTTCTTCCATGAAATTATGCTAAAGCAACAGCCGCCTATAGTCTTAAGTTTGGCTCAGTCTCCCCATGTTTTACGTTTTTCTCGTAAAAAAATTTTTTTTTTTTTTACTCGTAATAAGCTTCTATTATAGAAACGCCACAGAAATAAGAGCAAATTTTAGAATGGGAAGCTTCCCTTCCCTCGGGCTAGCTGGCTGGCTGGCTGGCTGGCTGGTAATTATATCAGATCGTTTTGTAAAACACAAATATCAACAAACAACAACAACCACCACCCTGAAGAGACAGACGTTACCTTGTAGCGAAACTAAAACTACCTAAATAACACTTTCATTTGGCTGCTGTATGAACAGCTTCATTATCGTACGATTACCTACCTAACCGTTCAATCATGAAGAATTTATCTGGGTACATAATTACATCACCGGTGAAACAAAAGCAAAAGCAATCGAGTACATACGCAACATACCTACCTTACGTAGCATTGTCAAGTCAACATCATTTATGGTAAATACCTTGAGTGATACGCTGTTGTAAGAAAAAAAAAGTCTCCATAAACTCCCTATTGCTCCCCACCCTATGCTTCCACCTTTCCCATACGTAACGTAAAAACGTAATTACAAGATTACCATATCCCCAAACTTATGTATGTGTACAATACAAAACTCCCAAACACCACCCCTCTCGTTATCCAAGGTGAGTGTATTCATTCATTTAACAAAAATAGGAATCCCATACACCACAACACTGGCAGCAGTCAGATACCTAAACTTGCACGCGTCTCTGGCCTTGGCAACCGCCTCCACCAAACTTTGTTTCTCCTCCTCCCCTTGTCCCCCTTTCCTCCCCTTATACCTATTCATCCCCCCCTCCTGGAACGTACCCCTAGGCATCAACCCCCACTCCTCAAACGTCCGCCCCGCGAACCTGTCGATATCCCGGTCGGTGACGTCCCACAGCGTGCCCACGACGGCCGGCGCGCCCGCCATGAGGTAGTTCCAGACCGGTCCATACACTTCAAACCCTTCCCCCGCTTCGTTCAGCTTCGCACTGGAACACCCCATCAGCAACACCGTCGCTTTACATCCCGGCTCTAGGCGTCTGATTGTCCGTCCCCTGATATACTGCGCTCCAGAGCCATGCCCAAAATACAACAGCACCTCTGATTCCTTCAGACTGTTTTCAAATTCTTGTTCAGTCGGAACCCGTCCAACAATCCCCTTCCATCCCTTGCCCAGGTTTACCGCTAGCGGTTGTTGAAAGGTTTGCTGGGTAGTCTTGAGATCGGCCGACGGGTTCAGGATATACGTCCCCTTTGCCCCATCCACATAATGCCCCTCCCCCCCTTCCTCCGTCTTTCGTTCGGTAATCAACCTCCGCAAACACGCCAGTGACGGAACCCGGGAGACTGCACTCCCCTGCAAACACGGCAGCGACTCCCAGGGGAATACATGCAGCGCCTTGTCCAGCACAAGAATCGTGTGCCCCTTCTCTTCCCCTCCCCTTTCCGTCTTCACCTCGTGGTGGTACGACTGCAGCGCGTCAAACGTCTCGACAACCATGGAGTCAAAGTCAATCTCATCGTAGGCGTTCCTCTCGCCATGGAACTGCAAAATGTCCACCACGAAATACAGCAGGTCCGTCAGCTCCTCGTCGAAATCGATACCCTCCACGGTAGCGTCCCCGAGCCCGATGAACAACTCCAAAACCCGCGGATCCAAAACCACCACCTTTTGTTGCGCTGTAATACAACCCCCTCCTCCTCCGCCTTCCGCCCCCCTTTTCGTCTTCTTTCCCCGTCGATTATTCTGCTGTCTCGACGGAAGGTGCTTGTCCAAGACGTTCAGGAACGACTTGTGAAACCTCGCCAGCAGATCCGCCCTGCGCACGTGCTGCTGGCTAAAGATGCCCCTGAACCCGCCGAGCCAGATGCTCTCAATATTCTCCAGCAGGTCTTTGAGTCTCGCATCCAGCGCCTCGCGGTCCGCCCACCACGCAGACTTGTTCCCCTTGACCGTCATGTCCCGTGCGTCATGGCACGTCTCGTTCGCCAGCTTGATAATCTCCAGCAGCTCGGATTTTCCCTGCTGGAAATTAAACACCTCATTGTCCGCGTCCCGTGAGCTCGCCCTCTCCAGCGGCAGTCGCAGGATAAACGGACTGTGACCAGGTTGCAGCCTCGTGATGCACAGGTCGTGCTTCGTCTCGCTCAGCGAGATGGACACCACGTTCCATGACTGGGGGATGATGTCGACATAGTCCCTCTGGAACTTGTTCAGGTCCAGAGAGAATCCCAGACTCGACCGCCTGCTGCTTTCAGGAGTCGTCAAGACGGCAGGCCACTCGTTCCCATCAATCTTGGGGAGGCTCTTTTCCATCATCAATGCCTTGCGCTCCCTCCGCCAGGTCAGATTGCGGGTAAGTTCGACCGAGTACAGCGTGTGAAAATGTCCAGAGTTGCCAAAAGCAGTGGTAGTAGTCGGCCGCGCCGCCTTGGCTGATGTCGCAGACAGGAACAGACCGACACTCTGTAACATGGCGGAAATCTTGCGAACAACAGAGGGATCGGCGGTCTGCGTCGCTACCGCGTAAGCTTCCAGGAGATACTCCTGAGCCTCTCTCAGGTTTTCCACGTAGACTTGCACGGCGGGTTCTTTTGTAGCAACGCCGGCGCCGCCCTTCTTTTTGGGCGGAGAACTCTTGAGGGATGAGCGATCCGCAACGTGAGAAGCTGCGGCAATGGCGGGAAACGAGATAGTCGAGTCCTGAATGACGCCAAAGACGGGGTCGTGAGCCATCTGATCCATGCTCATGCCCAAGAGACTCGCGGCCATAGCGATCTGCTGCTCGGCAGAGGTGTTTGAAACTCCCTTGACCTCCCCAAGCACCGCAAGTGCTGCCGCCCATTCTCTCTTGCTAAGCATAGACACTGCTTTCTGAACGACAATTGATACCCGTAGCTTGGAGATATGCGCATCCTCCACAATCGCCACCTGCTGTTTGGGAACGACAGCAGGAGCAGCCTTTGTCGACTTCGTTGTTCTCGCCCCCCTTGCTGGCGCCTTCTTCGCTGGCGCCTTGACAGCCGCCCTACGGCCCCTCGTCGGCTTCGGCTTCTCCTCCTCAATTTTAAGACTGGCCATCTTGTCTTCTAGGGTTGTGGCGTCGGAGGGCTGCTTGAAGTTGTCGATGACCGCCTCCGCCTTCGCCATCAAGAAACTGGCTCGTTCCGGAACCTTGAGGTCTTGATATACCGAGCTCATCTGGCAGGCGAGCAGCGCCGAGGAAAAGGAGTGGTCATCCGCTGGAAGAAGACCCAGAGCCTCTTCCACCAGACCGAATGACTTTTCCTTGTCAGCCGCCTTCGCCGAGACATATCCCATCCAAGCAGCGCATTGTGCCAAGTACGCCTGAGAGTTGGCGGTTTGTGCAATCTTTTGCGCCTGCTCGGCGTAGTACATGGTTTCTTGGAACATGCCCAAATGGGCGTATATGCAAGAGAGGCGTAGAGTATTTCTGCACAGGCAGTTGCAAAGCCTCCAGAACTCGGGTCCAGCATTGAGCGCCCAGCCGTCCCCTCTGTATTCTGTCGTCGTCATTGTCGTCGTCATGTCCATACTGGCGTCCTCGGTTGTGGATTCATCTGCCGGACTTTTAGCCGCCAGCTGTGATTCCAGCTTGATCCAGTCTTGGAAGAGAGCCTTGACGCTTTCTCGCGAGTATATCAGAGCATGGTGGGAGTCGCCTTTCTCGAGGGCGACAAGGGAGTGCAAGTAAGATGTGTAAGTGAGGAGGTGCTTCTTGCGGGTTCGGGTGAGTTTCTGGAGTGAGGAGGCGTCGCTAGCGAATGCCACACGGGCCTGGGATAAGTGCTCGTCGGCTTTGCTGTAGTTCCCATTCGCAAGTAGATATTCCGAGAACGAGAGATGGAAGCCTGCAACAGCGTCGCCTGGCAGAGTTTCCCGGCGCACCATGAGATACTCCTGGGCCCTCGAAAAGACCTGCTCGGCTTTTGATGACTGACCAAGTCTGACGTATTGCAGGGCGAGAGATGAACTATGGTGAATGAGATCCTCAGGCTTGGGCCCCTCGGCGACCGACGTAATATCAGTTGCGAGCTGCAAGACTGTGGCGAGCATGTTGTCTTGACCTTTCATCCGAAGAAAGTCGGCGACTGACTGCAGGTGATCCAAAAGGATAGGAATATCGTCGATTGAGCTTTCGAGCTCCGTCCTGGTCTGGCATGCACTGAGAATTGTCCGCCAAGCTGAGAGAGATTGCTGTAGTCGGTCAAGGTTAGAGCAAGCATCCAACAGCTCCGTCACCGAGATGTAGAAGGCTCTCATGTGAGGCAGGAACCGTGCGAGGCTCGAATCTTGGCCGAAGTCGCCGTGTCGTTCATCCACTTGCATGGCGTCTCGAGCAATCGTCCGGATTTCGGCCGGCTTGTCCGCGTTGCCGACTGTAGAACAGAGAAGTCGAAGAAGAACCCTGAGTCGTCGGATGGGGAATCGCGTGGGAATGTAGATACGAAGCAAGGCATCTACTGTCGGATGCTCAAGCGTGATAGCCTCTGTTGGTTTCTTCACACTTCCGCCTCCGAGCAGAACGAAGTGCAACCTGTGCTCCAAAGCAGCAGCCTGCTCTGCCTCAGACAGATCGACTGTCCAGTCGATCCATATTTGCTCCATCTTCGATATTGAGGACAGAGTGCGGGATAGCGAGTCAGCCTTGCTGTGGCAAGTCCAGGCGGTAGCTGGCGGCTCTGTAGCCAGGGCACGGCCAACACTCTCCAGAACACCATCCTCCACCAGGCTGTTGCGGATAGCCTGCAGGGCGCTCAATGCCTCGTCCACCCTGCCAAGCGACCTGCAGAGCTCTGCCATCCGCTCGAGCTTCAGTGTGAGCTGCGCCTTTTCCTTCTCCTGGCCCGACCGGTGCTTGACGTATTCGACCGACCGGCGCAACGCCCGCAGTGGAGCCGCGTCCCTGGCATCGGTAGACTGTTGGCGTAGGGTATTATATTGTAGATAGTAGAAATGCGATATCTTTACATGGTATGATGTTGAAGCGTCGGGGTTAGCCAGGTCGCCCATGTACTCCAGAAGCGTGGCACAGTCGTGGAGGATAGAGTCCATCAGGTCCCATGCGAGTCTGTCCTGATCTATGCGCGTCTTGATGGTCATGAAGGCCGAGTCGAGTGTCTGTCGGAGTGATTGGTGCAGCAGTTGGCGCCGTTGCTCGTATCGCAGGTAGTCCTTTGTGGCGCTCTTGGGCCCAGGGGGCTTGCCGAGCCACCGGAGGCAGAATCGCGGACATTGAAGAATGAGGGTCTCCAACTGTTCCTTAACAGCTGCAAAGCCCTCCCATTTCCGGCATGTGGTCTGGCCGACTAGCAAGTTCATTGCCGATTTCCGAACCAAGCAAACATTGGCAAGCAGCTCGTCCAGTTCGCCAGTGTCACCTCTTAGAGGCCCCTGAATACCAGCAAGGACCTCCCCAAGAAGACCATCATCCTGAAGATACTGGGCCGGCTCTCTGAGTTGGAGAGAGAGCAGCTGCGCGGCGGCGGAGCAGTTTTTGGCTACTGACTCGACTTTCGGGTCGACGCAAGCCCTGAGTTTAATGGCCCATTTCACTGCATCCGACAAGGTGCCCGACTCTCGAGCGAGTGATGCTAGCGTCTGGTAAACGACCGCGAGAGGATATTTCGAGCCACCGGACGCTTGAAGCTTCTGGGCCCGCAGCTGCTGGTGGATGCGCTCGAAAGCCTTCACACAGGTCGCATACGCAGGTCGTCCGTTGTTATCTTGGCTCCGTCGAATGTATGCGCCGAGGTATCTCGAAAAAGGCAGCATGAGCTCCTTGTCCACGTCTCCTTGGTGCTTGGCTAACCTCCACCAATGCAGTCGTGCTTCCAGCCCGAGTGCCTGCAATTCGAGGGCGGACTTTGGGGAGATGTTCAGTCGAGACTCGGCTCCTAATGCGTCTTCCCGGTTGGAGATGCTGGGGGCCAGTGATAGCAGACATTGAGCCGTCGTCTCCATCTGTCGCGCAATTTTCGCCAAATCTGCCCCTGACTCTTGGGCCCATCGTAGGAATAGGTTGATTGGTGATGAGCTGTTTTCCTGGCCAAGATAGGGAAGTGCTGCCTCGATGTAGGATGGCCTCTTCGTAGCAGACAAAATGCGTATGGCCTGTGTCTGAGTTGTGATAATAAGTTGGAGGGCCTGCCCTGATACCGTGATCTCGCCAAAGTCGAGGATATCTGTGAAGGCCTGAGTTGCCGTTTTGGGTTCGCTGGTTGGTGTCTTGGTCGGTTTTCTTGATTCCGGCTGTGACAGACCTTCTAACCTCCTCTTCAATATCCGCAACTCCTTGATGGCATGCTCATGGAGGTTGAGCGCGATTAGCTTGCCCACGAGAGCCGACATTCCCGTCTCTAGTTGTAGGTCCGGGAGCGTGACCTTGCCCGAACCCTGCAACAGGCGCAACGCTGAGAAGGCAACGCGGGCACATTCGACCGTGGCGAGAAGGCTCGTGTTGTTTGTCGACGACTTTGAAGGCGATCTGGAGTGCTTCGCAGGAGAGGTGGACTGTCGGTTCAGCGACCGAGGTTGTAAGGGCGTCATCGGTGCCGAGCTCGATCGCCGGAGCGCGTTTCGTGTTGCTGCCTTGACGAGTTCACCCTCTTGACAGAGTCGCTTCGGAGGACTTGGGGGCGGTGGAGGTGCTGAGGGCCTCGCGGCATCGCCAAGCGCCTTGAGCGTGCCATTGATGACCTGCGTAGCAAGTGCTGCCTTTTCCTTTGCCGAAAGTCCATTATTGTCAGCAGCTGTGGATTTGCTGGTCGGTTTCGTGGTGTTCGCTTTCGGTCGTGTAGCTTTTGCGCGAGAAACAGCTCGGGTGTCGTCTGCGCGTGTTTGTGTTTGGTCCTCCTTGGGGAGTAATAGGTCTTTGAGCAGGACGACCGTGGTCGAGGAGCAGGTCGTAACCGACGACACGGCGCTCCGCACGGCGTCGGCTTGGGGGAGTAGGGAAGTCATTAACGGAGATGTCTAAACTGTTTGATTCTTAATCATATCATTGCCAATAATAGGACATTATCCAAAAGACAACAGGTGTATGAAGGAGAAAAGCAATTCTAGACGCCAATGCGCATGCTAATGACAGAAAGGATAGTTAAGGGAGAGGCTCAAAATGCTACCAGATAAAGCTGGTATCCTCGTCAGCGGCTGTCGTTCACGTCAATGGGCGCTTCAGCAAGCCCTGTGCTGTGCTTCATTTTGGTTATTGACTCAGCATGCAGAGTTTCCCTGGCCGTTGTCGAGGCAACTACGACCCACCGTTGGGGCCCCACTGCTCGGGAAGGGACCGCATGAATTAGCGGCTAGCTCCGCGCTTCTGGACTTCTTGAGTCGCAAATTGTAAAACGGCTCGAATCGTCTGCAGAAGCACGTGTCTGCCACCATGAGCCGCACAATTCTTCAACGACGTGTGTTAAGGCCGATAGGTCTCCGAGATGTTGTTCTCGGAGTGCCATTGGTACGGGCGCCGCATTTTGGTGCTCGTGCCATCAGCGCTATTCCGACTGTTGCGCAACCGTCCTTCTGGAAGTCGATGATCCCCAAGCCCCTGCGGCGCTCGTCCGACGAAACTCTAGAAAAGAAGCCGAAGTCAAAGGAATGGAATCCGGCGACGTTCTTCATCGTCATCTTTCTCTTGATCGGCTCCATGTCGATTAACATGATAGCGCTAAAGAAGGACTTTGCGACATTCATGCGACAATCCGACGTACGAATCGGCCTCCTTCGCGAAGTTGTCGAGAAGATACAGAGAGGCGAAAAGGTGGATGTTGAGAAGGTGCTAGGGACTGGCGACCCAGAGAAGGAGGCGGAATGGGAGCAAGGTATGTGCTGCGATGTTCAAGACAAGGCCATCCAAGCAGTTGGGCTGACAGAGAATACAGTCCTCAAGGAGATCGAGAAAGACGAGGCCGCACGGAATCAGAAGAAGAAGCAACCAGAGCCCGCTGCAGCGCCGAGCCCCAAGGCGGTTGCTGCTCCGATACGGATACCCGAGGAAGCAGAACAACAGACAAGTAAACCAAGCTCCGCCAGCTTTTTCTAAGGATAACATGAGATGGCATGTAAGATGTGATAGTGGTACATATGCTATGACAACATGTCCTTGAATACTGCAGCTCCATTGTCCCCTGCTGGCATTGTGGCCGGCTGGAATTTCGCGCGCTGTGCAGTGCCCCGGACACCGGAACGACGTAGCTCTTCCACCAGAGCTGGTAATAGAGCATCGGTCGGCAGCTCCACTCTCACCCCCTGACCTCCGCCTTGATGGGGATCCAGGCCGCCGAAAAAAGTATCCTCGCCTCTCACACCACCGATGTTAACGATAGCTATCGACATTCCCCTGTCCTTGGCCCGTTTGGCAAGCCGCCAGGCCGAATACGTTGCGAGGGATGTAGCCAGAACGAGGAGTCGTCCGGCGCCATCGATGGCTTCTTCAGCCGCAGTCTTGACCTCATTTCTGATGCTCTCTCCGAACATGACGACTGCCGGCTTCAAGATGCCGGCATTGCTAGGAGACTTCCAGGCCCCATCGTGGTCCACCTCCACCGTCCCCCTAGTCCCGTCAGCCAGAGACGGCGGGCTCGTCAAGCACGTTGGACATGCCGGGTACCGAAACGTAGTGTAGGGCGCTTCCGGTAGTTCGACGTCTCCGTCGGGATTCAGCCGGATACCCCGAGCACGCTTCTCATGCGGATCCTCAGTGTCCAGGGCACCCGAGGCGATGGCCTCAGCCAGGAACTCCGCCCATTTAGGGTTCAGCCTCGCCAGCTCATTCTGAAAGGCGTCTCGCGGAAACTCGTTCCAGCATGACGTACAAACTGTCGATCTTAGATAGCCATGTAATTCCAGAGTCGGAATGTGAGGATGTGCCTTTGTGTGGAAGCTGTCGACGTTTTGCGTGATGACGCTTGATATTATACCGAGCTGACCAAGATCCCTCACGGCGTAGTGCCCGGCGTTGGGCTGGGACTTGTGTAAGGTCGTCCACCCAAGAAAACTCCTTGCCCAGTACCGCTTGCGTGCCTCATGATTGGAGAGAAACTCATGGTAGTAGATAGGCCTGTATGTCTTGTTCACACGATAGGTGCCGTTTGTGCCCCGGTAATCAGCCAGGCCGCTTGCCACGGACAGTCCCGCTCCTGATAGAACGACTGTGCCGGATGCAGGAGGCAAGCCCCTTGGCGGGGGTGATGTGAAGAACTGAGTGAGTGCTGCAACCGCGCTGGGGAGCGTCTTGGCACTGGACGGTATTATGACTGGAGGAGGTAGCAGTTCCGTGAAGGGAATGCGCATAAGAGGTTTGCGCATTGGTCTTGTTTTTCTTGTGAAGAGGCGTAAGTGTTTACGTACGCAAGGATATAGATCTCCAAGTCTCGATTAGATTGATCGCATAAAGTAGTATAGTACCTTTGCAGTCGGTAGATAGCGACGGATGTCAGGGGTTTAACGGTCTGCTTTCAAATGGGATGCCGTCAATAGGAGGATTCGTCATGACGCCCGCCGGGAGGACTGCCCAGCCTCAGTGGAAGCCCACCATCTCTGGTTGCATCACTCCCGGTACCCCACACCCGGATCAAGCACCCAAAAAACCACGCTAAAAAAAAAAAGCTGGCAACGGGTTAAATAAACGGGCAACGCAGGCAGGTGAACTCTGGGTGGGTTTCAGAGCATGCCTGCAGAATCGGAGCGGGCTTGCGCCCTGGATCTCCAACGGTGACGTGTGTTGAGGGTCTCTCCATAGCAATTGAGCGAGAAGCTGCCCTGCCATAGGCGTCTTTTTCCGTTTCGTTTCATCCCCTCAAATTTTGTAGATACGGTACGTTTGGCTTACGTACCTGTACATTGGCGCAGCTAAATAGAATATCCTCCCTTTTCTTAGTATATATATATTCCTTTGATGTCGCCCCTTTGCTGCAGGAGGTATCCGAGCCCTGTGGCGCGCCTGTGTGCTACACCTGCACGATCACACCTCCATCTGCGAAGGGCTCGGAGCTTACTGCTCCCATTTAACCACTTGAGGACAGATCAACCACAACTGAGTCGCGTGTGCCAGACATTTCCAGCCAGTCGCTCATTATCATCACAACCAGACGATCCCTGCACACGACGTTCCCTATCCCAAATACCGTCCTTCTACTCCCAATTGCTACGTCCGAGAACCGCACGAGTAACTAGCAACACCAGCACCAGCATCATGACGCAACAAACAAGAGGCCATGGGGGGCATTCCCATTCTCACCATCACCACCACGACAATGTTTACCTTACCTCACAAAACAAGAACGACGCTGGCGTGCGCATCACGCGGATCGGACTGTACTCCAACCTCGGCATGGCAATCGCCAAGGGCGTGGGAGGCTATGTCTTCAACTCGCAGTCGATGATCGCCGACGCCTGGCACAGCTTGACGGATCTTGCCTCGGACATATTAACGTTGGCGACCGTGTCTTGGAGCTTGAAACCCCCAACAGAACGGTTCCCAATGGGGTTCGGCAAGGTGGAGAGCTTGGGGTCACTGGGAGTGTCTAGTATGCTGCTCTTTGGCGGCCTGTTCATGTGCATGAGCAGCTGCCAATCTCTCTACGCTCACTTCTTCCTGGATCCGGCTGCAGCGGCCGAGCTGCTGGAGCACGCCCATCTCCACGGGCACAGCCATAGCCATGCGTTTGAGGGGCCCAGCTTGCATGCCGCATGGCTTGCAGCGGGCACCGTGGCGATTAAGGAGTGGCTGTACCATGCGAGTACGTTACATCCCCCATTGGTTTGGTCTCTCCCACTTGCCATACCATGCTAACCAGAACTTCTACAACAGCGATGAAGGTTGCTCGCGAGCGCAAGTCGTCCGTCCTCGCCTCCAACGCCGTCCACCACCGAGTCGACAGCCTGACAGGCATAGTAACACTAGCGGCTATTCTCGGCGCAAACTTCCTACAGGACGCGACATGGCTGGATCCCGTCGGCGGGCTCCTCATCTCGTTGTTGGTCATCCGCGCCGGCTGGGGGAACACGCTCTCAGCGCTCTTCGAGCTGGCCGACAAGAGCATCGATGACGAGGTCAAGAAGTCCGTCCGGAAGCAAGTAGTCAAGGGACTCATGGGCGTGACTGAGAGCCAAGAGATCGAACTACGCGACGTCTCGGGCATCAAGTCTGGCCAGAACTACCTTATTGATCTCGAGCTGGCCGTGCCCAACATGTGGACGGTCGAAGATTGCCGCGGTGTCGAGGACGCGGTCCGTACGCAGGTCGGCGCCAAAGTCCGTGGCGTGAGAAGAGTGCGTGTGCGCTTCGTGCCGAAGGAGCTGGCCGCTACGGAAAAGCCGTTTGACGAGTTCATTCCCGGCGACGTCAGCGCCAAGTCAAGCCCGGAACCCGAAGAGGAGGAGCTCAACAACCATAACCATAACCATGATCATGGCAATGGGCATCACAAGTCACACTAGGCCAGACCCTCCTAAGGCTGGATTATGATTTACTGTGCGATAGGTCGATCCGTTTGTTGTTAGATAAACTTGAAGGGATACCCGACGTTTCCTTGACTCCTTCGACATGTATATATTGCCTACGGATACTCATTCCGGACATGAGATGTTTTGCGATGCATTGGAACGGCGTTTTTGGACAACCAGAGAGAAATAGTGCATGGATAGGTATTTTGCAGCATCAATACATGTGTACATACATACGAGAGCCATTCGCTTTCCGTTTCCAATGGTCTCAATGATAGTGCAGTTAGGTGGACCTCTGCCTGCCGTGGGGGGTGGTGTGTCGTGGGAAAGCGCGGTTATGGTGGCCCCCACCAACCAGCTCGAGACGAAGCCGAGAACCACACTTTTCACAAAGCAACGATCAACCCTGCGTTAGCTTGCGCCAGCTATTGGCGCGGGAGTTTTCGATAGTTTGCCAAGAAGCCAACCAAGCTGCAATGCGGGGCAATTGGTCGAGAACGAGATTCAGGCTAAAATCAATCAGACGAGGCTGTTGAGAATGCCCCGCCATAGGTACTTGACAGTGACCATCTATACAGTGCTTGTAAAAGGATATTGATTGATGATAATACATTACTCAAATAATCCTCTCGAAACCTTTTCTCTTCAAATCCGGTAATATCATCGTAGCTTTAATTACGCCAGTTGCACCCTTTCTAAGTCAGTCAGTCAGTCAGTCAATCAGTCGAGGACAATGGCCGACGGCCCTCTATACCTGGGTTTCGACCTCTCGACCCAGCAACTCAAAGGTACCTTACCACTTTACACCACACAGCTCAGTACCTATATGTTACACCACTTCTTAATTTACCCACACCAGACCCAACTAACACTACGTTTTGTTGTTGTGTGTATTTAGCAATCGTGATCCAGTCAGACCTTACAGTCCTCTCCGACGCCAAGGTAGATTTCGACGCGGACTTTGGCTCGAAATATGGCATCACCAAGGGCGTGCTCACTAATCCGGCCGAAGGGGAGGTGTTTGCTCCCGTGGCAATGTGGCTAGAGGCCCTCGACCTCGTGTTAGACCGTCTACAGGCGAAAAACACCCCATTGTCTCGCATCCGCGGTATATCGGGGTCGTGCCAGCAGCACGGGAGCGTCTACTGGAGTCATGAAGCGGAAGCCCTCCTCTCTACCTTACGACCCGAGAGGAGTCTGGTGGACCAGCTGAACCCCGGCGCTTTCTCCCACCCGTACGCACCGAACTGGCAGGACCACAGCACGCAGGCGGAATGCGACCTGTTCGAGAGCAGAATCGGGTCGCCGGAGAAACTGGCAGAGGTTACTGGGTCTTCGGCACACCATGTCAGTCCCCCCCCCCCAACACACACACAAAATCCTCTAATCCAAAATGCTAATGTAGATGTTATGTGTGTAGCGGTTTACTGGAACACAAATCATGCGTCTCCGCCGAAAGCTCCCGGACATGTACGCCGCCACCTCACGCATCTCCCTCGTGTCCTCCTTCCTCGCCAGTCTCTTTCTAGGGAGTGTCGCGCCGATGGATATAAGCGACGCGTGCGGTATGAACCTGTGGGATATCCCCTCCAACTCTTGGTCCGCACCCCTTTTGGATCTCGTCGCCGGTGGTGGTGGTGGTGATGATGTCGCTATCGAACTCAAGCGGAAGTTGGGAGATGTCCGGCAAGACGGCGGTGGCAGCATGGGTTCCATCTCGACCTACTTCCAGTCACGATACGGGTTCAGCAAGGAGTGTCAGATCGCGCCGTTTACGGGCGACAACCCGGCCACTATCCTGGCGCTCCCGTTACGACCGGGAGACGCGATTGTGAGTCTAGGGACAAGCACGACGTTCTTGATGATCACGCCCATTTACAAGCCCGACCCGAGTTACCACTACTTCAACCACCCGACCACGCCCGGGCAGTACATGTTTATGCTCTGCTATAAAAACGGTGGGCTGGCACGGGAGAAGGTGAGAGATGTGTTGCCAAAGGCAGACGGCGGCGGCGGCGGGGGGGATGCTTGGGAGACATTTAACAAGTGTGTCATGAACACCCCCCCGCTCGACGTGGAAGATCCGGGGAGGGATAAAGCCAAGTTGGGGCTATACTTTTATCTGCCCGAGATCGTACCGAATATCAAGGCTGGTACATGGCGATACGCGTGTAACGCGAGCGATGGGTCGGGTCTGGAGGAGGTCGAGGAGGGCTGGGCGGTAGAGAAGGATGCACGATTGATTGTGGAATCTCAGGCTCTGTCTATGAGGTTGAGGAGTCAGAAGCTCGTGGAGAAGCACGACAGCGACCTACCCGCGCAGCCCAGGAGGGTGTACCTGGTAGGAGGAGGCTCGCTGAACCCGGCCATCGCAAGAGTAATGGGCGATGTGCTTGGTGGTGTGGATGGGGTTTATAAACTGGATGTGGGAGGTAACGCGTGTGCATTGGGAGGCGCGTACAAGGCTGTCTGGGCACTTGAGCGAGGCGCAGGAGAGACGTTTGATGAGCTGATCGGGAAAAGGTGGAAGGAGGAAGGGGCGATCCAAAAGGTGGACGATGGATACAGACAGGGCATGTTTGAGCAGTACGGGACGGTGCTGCCTGCCTTCCAGCAGATGGAGGAGAGAATTTTGGGGGAGGCTAGGAATACGTGTCACTAAAGAAGGATCATTATGAAAATAGAAATGTAACTTGGTGTTTTGATGAAGAGTCCGTGGTAATAAACGGAGTACCTAATTCAGCCGATGCGGCGTGCACTGGACAGGACATGTTACGAGTCCAGCAGCTTTGTAATTCTCGGTGGATTTCGGAACATTATCCGCTAGAGGTATCTTTGACATCTGGGCGATTGACCATTAGCATTGGTTTTATTACTGGTAGGCGCGATCTGACGTTGAGGCATGGAGTTCTTGCGTTCTAGAAGTCCGTGGGTGGGTGAGATCGCCGCTAAAAGCGACACCCGACTGCAGTAGCCCATGCGCCACCATCTTACGACGTCACCACCGTTGCACCACCATTTCTCCTCTTTCGTTATATAGGTTGTGGTGTGCACACCCTTGTGCGATGGGAAGCTTCGATGTTAGGTACATACAAACCCAATGTTCGGATGATCTTTTCGATCTTATTTACCATGCTGTGACTTCTTCTCCTGTAGTTTTAGTCCGTTTGTTGTAATGCTGTGCAATCCCACTCGACTCAGAACACAGTCGTTTGTATCCGTAATATGATCAACAACCAACTCAAACCCATATTTACAGCACCGCAAGCAAAAAAGAACTTAGAGAAATGGAAGGCACCAAAGAACCAGGGGTGATATTCGGACCAGTGTCATACCTAGACTGCATAGCCTTTTGCATCTTCCTCGCGCCGCAGCTTATTTGGAAGGTTGGGTTCATCGAGACGACGTTATGCGTCTTACGGGCGCTACCATTCTTGTGTAAGTCCTTACTCGCCATACCACAAGGGAAAAGAGGCTAACAGACGCAGTAATACAACTGCCTCTAGGCTTCATCTACGAGCGAGCCTTCCTCAGGAAAAAACATCAGTCCCCGTTCGTGCAGCGCGCTTCTCTGTTTGAAGACTTTGTCATCCGCTGCGTGCGGTATGCGTTTGCCAACATCAAGCCCAACATTGGAAGGGTCTTTCTCTCGAAGGAGGTCGCGCTGCGGTTTCTAAGTTGGCGTATGTTTCGCCATGGATATCTCCACCCTCCTATCTACTGGCACGAATATCATGACGCAGAGGTCAGCATATCACTTCTTTGTGGTGTTTAATGGTGTTTAACGAGAGTAGGATTCGTTCAGGGGCATATGGCTCGTAAAAAATCCCATGTACAAGCCTGACTTAGTGATATACTATGCTCATGGTGAGAGAAGACTCACCTCAACCGATTAGTAACTTCGCGTGCGATGGTTAACAGTTTATAGGAGGCGGTTTCTCCATGGGCTCATCCTACTTTTACCTCGAATTTCTCATGTCCTGGATGTCACTGCTCATGTCTTCGGGATATCTCAACCCAGCAATATTCGCGCTCGAATATACGCTCGTGCCGGATGCATCGTTCCCGACGCAGGTCCACGAGACCATCAAAGGTTACGCGCATGTCATCAGCGTAATTGGAGACTCCGCGGGGGTGGTTGTCAGCGGAGACTCGGCCGGCGCAACGCTAATGTTAATTCTCTTGCTGCGTATCGCTGATGGCAGTGCCGAGGCGAACAAAGGGCTAAAGAATCGACATTGCCGTCTCGGGAATCCGGGAATGGCGGTTCTGATCTCGCCCTGGACGACTCTCACCTCGTGGCGGCATAAAAACACGTCAAGCGACTACCTCAACGTAAAAGAGCTGCATCGATACGGGCTGCAGTTCGCGGGCAACAATATATCGAAGAACGACCCGCTGGTATCCCCGGGGAACTGCAAGGACCTGGACTGGTGGTCTCGGGCAAGTCCATCACGGGGCTTCTTCGTTGCTTACGGCAAGGAAGAGGTTCTTGCGCCGGAGATAGAGAACCTCGTCCAGGTCCTGCAAAAGGCCGGTGTTGTTGTTGAGAGCAAAGGTGAACCGGGAGGCATCCACGCTTGGCCCGTCGCGTCGCTGTTTTTGTCTAGTACGCATGACGAGAGGCTGAAAGGGTTGAGAGCTATTACAGAGAACATTAGCCAACGGGTTGGTTCACTCGGATTAAGGTAGTCGAAACAACTTGGTCGTGGCCGGTAGAGTGTCAGATTAGATCAAGTAATTTTTAATGCCATCATAGACGCTTCGGTAAAGATGAAACCTTAGCCGGGTAGACTCGGTTTCTTCACCACCGCGTTCTTATGTCTTCGGATATTATGTGCTCAAAAGAAGTCATCACAGAGAGTACGAGACAGTGAGGGATGAATAAGAGCCTTTGACTTGCCTTAACCCTATTGATATAGTCGCATGTAAGCGATGGAACACTGCAACTCGAAGGTAGCCGTGAGTGAATTCTGCGACGTGTTCTCAAGAACGCACAATGACGGAATGCTGCGCGACAATTGAGCCGATTGAAAACAAGGCCCTGAATCTCGTGATTACCTCAGAGTCTATGCTTGAGCATTGCTGCCGGATGGTGAATACCTGCTGATAGCTCGAATGGGTGGCGTTCAATGTTGAAGGTTCGTCCGTAGGCATGTACGGATCTGCGATTGTCATAGGCACTTGGGAAAATGCATTTGAGGCGGTGCAGCAGCTTTACCCAATCAGGAAACCACGACCCCCTTGTTGATCTGGCGTTTGGAGGGGTGTGAAGCGCAACGTGCATATAAACGGGGTGGATGTCCCACGAAATCCCATCACCCCGCCCACATGCTAAGGCACCTCTCAGCTCCCAGCTCCCAGCTCTGCACCATTCGCGACCCAACGCTTCTCTAAGCCTCCCGTGGCTCGTCATCACAATCTTCAACGGTTAGCTCCCATCCCTTCGTCTGCCGTGTTCCGTCCCTTTGTTTTCTCTCGACCGGCTTGTCTTCTTCGGTCAACCCCTTCCCACCCCTCTGCCCCGCCATATCCGGCCCTTGTTTACGCGAATGCAATGACCTTGCCTTGCATCCCGCTAGGTGCCTGTCAGCTCCTGCTGTTGGCTTGCACCAAGCAGATAAGGTTGAGGGGCCGGGGAGAGACGAGCATTGCAGCATCAACTGTAGCAGTGATCACCCCGGCTTTCGTCTAGCTCCCCGGGTTTGGCGTTGGTTGCTGGTTTGTGCATAGGGGGATAGCTTCACAAAAGCTGTTTTGCCAACAATGGCGCCTCTTGCATTTGCCATTGTTGGCAGCCATGTATCGTGCTCAGTGTCCTGAGTGTTCTCTTCAAGCGGCGGCTGGCTGAGGCGGTGATTCACCTCATGATGCATTGTCATTCGCTGAAGGCCATGCACTGAGGCACTTCTTGTCGGCTTCAGCCTTGGGGGGCTAAGCTTTATTGTCTCTCGATGCGCTCGCCCTCGTGCATATAATCCAGGCAATCTCTGTGTTACCTGTCATCTGACTCGCGCACACATACACACACATCCATGTCTGCGCACTTGGCTTTTGATTCAATCTTGCGGGCTGCAGCTTCAAGTTCTTGCCCTGCCTGCAGCTGCATTATTACCCCTCCATCGCCCCTCCACTCCTTCTGAGAGCTCTCGGCCGTTTGCACTTGCCCCAAGCCACACACCGCTAATAGAAAATTCACACAGACCAAACTCAAATCGCCCCGCACTTGGACTAGCTGCCGAACCGTTTTCCAAAGGCCGCTGGGCTCCAAGCTATTATTTATGCCCTGCACAAGAACAAAGGATCCAAAAGCAACGGATAGAAGTTAGTGCAACCGCAAGCGGGTATAAAGCAGAATTTATGAGCTTGGGCCGGCACTAGCAGCAAAAGCTTTCCTTTCATTTGTTTGCCTTTGACAGCCATGTCGGGTGACGACACTTCTTATGCTCCCAAGTCCCCGGACCTCTCATCCTTATATTCGGCTGGCCCCACTCGTCAAAGCCAATCACAAAAATCAAGACCGCTATCACAGCAATCACAGCAATCACGGTTTTCTCCGCAGGACGTGCGTTTGCAGCCTCCGCCGAATACATATTTTTCTGGTGCCCCTGGAAGCCCGCAACAAGCTCGGTCACAACAGCACCAACACTTTCCTACTTCTGCGCCACAGGCCTTGGGGCACGTGCGACCTTTAAACGCATTTGGCGGTATTGATTATTCACAACCAACTTCTCAACACTACTTACCTTCCGGTCAGACCCAGACGGGGGGTGCTGGATTCGGCCTGCAAGCTCCACCGTTGCAGCAGCAGTACTATCCGCCAACAACTTACAGTGGCGCTCAGTATTACCAACAACAGTACTCGATACCACGAGACTTGGTACAAAACCAGTTCCACCAATATCAAGGACCTCTACCTACATCTGCACCGGCATCTGCACCAGGACCGGGATCTACATCTGGATACACAACCGCACCACCACCCAAGGGACTAGAGGCTCAGTCAGATCAGCTGCTTCAGGCGCAAACAGGCATAATGCCGCCAAAGAGGTCAGCAAGGGCGGCGGCCGCCCAGCAACAAGCACCAGAGGTTGACCCATCACCTGTTAAGACCAAGTTCCCAACGGCCCGGATCAAGCGGATCATGCAGGCGGACGAGGAGGTCGGCAAGGTTGCTCAGCAGACGCCCATCGCAGTGGGGAAAGCGCTGGAGATGTTCATGATAGCACTTGTGACCAAAAGCGCAGACGTGGCGCGAGACAAGAACTCGAAACGAGTGTCGGCGCAAATGCTCAAGCAGGTCGTCGAGACTGACGAACAATGGGATTTCCTGAGAGATATTGTGAGCAAGGTGGAGAACGAAGAAAAGGCAGCCAAGAGCGGTGGCCGCGCCAAGGCCGCTGAAAGTGAAAGTGAAGAGGAAGTGCCCGTCGAGAAGAAAAAGGGCAAGGGACCCGGGCGCAAGAAGAAGGCATGACCAGAGGCCGCGTTGGCGGACACGAGGCGACGGAGGTAGAAGGTTTATGGCGGGCCCCACGACGATTTATGAGGCGACGACTTCATGAACCATGAACGGGCGCTCAGGCGTTTTCTGGTTGGGCACACTAGCATCATACATACAGTGGCGTTGGACGATTCGCTGGAGTTCTCACGATCAACAAAGTTTTTTTTTTTTTTGATATTTACGGCAGGGCGGCAGGCTGGAAGTTCGCGGTAGAGTTTGCGACGTAGTGACAGAGTATTTTCTTCGAAACTTTTCAGATACCACGATAAGAATATTCTTCAAAGAGGAACCGAGCCTGACTTATTTATTCCTGGATCTAATAATGAGGCTGAAGACATGATAGGCTCGATTTAGGGTTGCGGCCGATTGCAGCTGACAGCTGGTCTTAGTCTCTTGAAAGCTAATAATAGCGCCTGGAGCGACTTATCATTCGGGTCCCGTTCCTTATCATCCATTCTTCAGCTGCGCTGTAAAACATCCCTAGATGTGCTCGCGGCAACTGAGGCCATCGGATGAATTCCGCCGCTTTCTGGTGCGGAATCTATTGAGGAAGGTACGACAGACCTGCACGAACGACAGGTATGGAACCTGTCCTAACGGCGGGGCAGTTTTTTTTTCCATCCGGCCAATCTGCAATGCCCATCCTTCGTCGAAGATCATCTTCTCACCGCACCGGGTCGGCTCAGCCTTACCCTTGCTATTGTTTTTCCCTGTCTTTAGCTCAGCTCATCGAGGCATGACCATGCCGGATTCCGAGTTCTTACTTGCAAGGTCCGCTTTTGGGGTTCAGGTAATCGCGCACTCGACACGTAGCTCTCCATAAAGCCTTGTTACACAGTCGGAGGGCAATCATCCCGTCCCTGCTGTGATGCTGCGTTGTCAAGGCATGTATGTCTTCGGTACGCAGCCCTGGTGGCGTTCGGTCAACGCAGGCGCAGCGGCCCAGCGATACGTATTACCTCTGGGCATTCCCTCCACCCCGCTTTCAGGTCACAGCCGCACCTTTTCTAGTGCCTTGTCTTATCCAAATTGTGTTGCCTATCTGCTCGCTCTCACCTTGCAATACTCGTTCCCCAGTGTGACGTGTCTTCTGCTATCTCTCAATTGTCTTGTCCTCCCCGACTGAGGAAGGTACTCAAAACATCATCATGCCCGGTTAGAGGCATACATGATGCCGCCAGCCCAGGGCCAGGGCCGTCTAGGCCTTACCGCTGTCGACGAGGCTGCGGCGGTCCCCTTCTCTGCGCTGTTCGACCATAGCTTCGATTTGGCCACTGTCGAGGCGACGGCTCAGCTCGCCGATAAAAGCATATTTGTGACCTCCACCGGTCGCCGGTTTCGATTCGAGAGCATACCCGGCGACAATGCAGATGAAAATGCCAATACAAGCTCGAACACACCGGCACATGCTCAGCATGTGTCTGCGTATCCTCCCATGGCCAACACCCAATATCCAATAGCCCCCCGCTCTTTTCCTCCAAGCGACGGTGGCAGCCCGATCAAGAGGCGTCCGGCATCCCATGCGAGTTCGCACACTCATTACTCGCCCAGTGACCAGCAATCAGTCAGAGGTAGCGGACAGAAAAGGAGTTCGGTGGAACCCAAGATCCCGACACACCATGTCACGACGATGATGAGCCATCTCAACATCAACCGCTTCAGTGCATCACCAATGTATGGTGAATCTGACGGCGGCGTCCAAGCCGCTGAGACTTTGATGGATCTCCACTATACCAGACCCAGCTATGAACATGACCAGCAGACAAGAAGTCCTACTATAAATACGAATATACCTCCGACATTAGCAAGCCCAGGTGCAAACGGGCCTCTGGATCAAACTCAGCAGAGACCCACCCACAGCAGCAGCAGCAACCGGATCGCTCAGTTCGATTATCCCAACTACATGGCTCAGGCGCAAATCCAGACACCCCCGCGTCAGTCAGCGGGTTATCCATCGCTCTTGGAGTTTGCCAGTCCGTTGACGCCATCTCCTCTGACACCAACGCCTGCATCACCGCCAGTAACACACGGATTCGCGACAACTCAGGGTTATTACACCACTGCTCAGGGTCGTATCGCGCAGGGACGTAGTGCTCAAGGTTACTACAGTACTGCTGAGGCTTACACAGCTCAAGGTTATTATTCTCCACAGGATTATGAGGGATCTCGCGGGTATGAAAGCGCCTCAGGCTATGGAACTAGCCCGCCCGCTGGAACCGGAAACTACCAACAACCGTACTATGATGTCAACAGGGTGCACACTACTCGAAGCCACTTCGATACAGAAACTCCTGTCATTGTGGCTCCAGAGCCCCGCGGTCACTTGGCTTCTATCTCGAACCAATCTGATAGCTCCAGCAGTGGTCGGGACAATGTACTGCCAGGCGAGGATATGCTTTTTGATGGGTAAGCGCAACTCATGGATGTTCATACATATGCGCAGCTAACAAGCCCAGTCCCGTCAAGAGCTCCCAGTCTCTCGCCTCGCCGGACTTCCAAGACGGGCAGATCAAAGTATTTCGCAACACGATTTCCAACGACCTCCGGTTCTATTGTAAGGTCGGCTACAATACGGAGACATATCGGGGTAGGTCTAACATCACATAGTGTATTTGTGCTGTATCCGTGGTTGACACCAGCGCAACAGTCAAAGCAAATAATGCTGAGCTTGTCCCTGTGTACGCCTACGACCCACGATTCCCGAACGTTGTGCACATTCGAGACAAGGACGACTGCAAGAACGGCGGCAATTCATACAACCAAGCTGCTCCCGGCAATGGACAGCCGAGCGGGGCTTATCAGTTTTATAGTTTAAAGGGTGCGCATCTTCCATTGGACACGTCGTCACTATCTCTCCAGTTGCTAACGGACCCTTTCTCCAGAGATGTGCGATTTCCAAGCAAGACTCACCGGCGAGAAGGTCGTCCTCGACATAGCGAGCGTTAAGCTTGTGCGCCTGGGTAGGGCAAGCAGCAGCAAGGGAAGCGACACGTATTCGAGCGTGCGATTACAGATCTGGCACGAGGCCGAGGCGGGCGAGGGTGTACCACGGCGAGGACCGCAGTCGGACGTGGCTTCGTTCGTCACGGCCGGCACGGCATTGTCGGGCCCGCTGCGCGACAGGCTGGTGGCCAGCTCATCCCGGCTGATAATCTATCTTGGTCGACTGGGCGAATATATTACGGTTTTTATTACGGACGACATTGAGGTAAAAGCCGAGGGCCAGACGATGGTCAAACTCAAGCCGCGAAAGGCCGGTAGTTTCTCCAAGAAGGGGTCGGGGTCACGATGGCCTGGCGTTAAGGGTAAGCATCCTCCACTCAATACGGTGTTGGAATTACAGCTGACGGACTACATTCACAGCGCACATCGAGCCAAGGCGAGGCAGCGAAATGGCAGGTCTCGACATATCCGGCCAGGCGCTCAACATAGACATCGAATCGACGTTTGACCTCTACAAGACATTTGAGATTGACTTTGAGAACTCTCCCAGTCAGGATAATTTCATTCGCAAGTGGGACGAGGTGATCAACGAGCGCAGGGCACAGCGCAAGAAGCTCGACCGGATCCAGGAGGAGATGGAGCACGCGACCTTTTCTGGGAGGAAGGCACGCGAGATATGGTGATTTTTATTTTTTTTCGTGCTCTATTCACTTCCCTGTCTGTATAATGTGTGATGTTTTTTTTCCCCTACTGTTGGTTTTAGCGATGATAGCGTTATGATCAATACCCATTTTCGTAGTACGTATATAGAAAATATTATCTTTATGACAATTATTACCTCGTGTAATTAGGTCCCAGAGAGTTTCTTGTGATGATGATGACGCATCGGCAGAGTATTTTCCGAAGAGAGAGTACCTATCGAAAAGGTGCAGCAGCTAGTTAGCTCTAGGTCGTTCGTTTGCAAGCTAATGCATGCCAATACCAATGCATTACAAATCACAGGCACTGCACTGCACCAGGAACAGGATAGGTTCAGTTCGCCTGGGTAACTGGGTTGCCTGCCAAGCCCAACACAGTAGCGAGTTGCGTGCGGGCGTTTTTTACCGTGAGGCTGTGCATGTGCAGATCAATGGTATGTACAGAGTACAGACAGAGAATGAAGCTTGGATACATGCGGTACTTTATTAGCGAGTCTGCATTGCTAGCGTTCTTCTTCTGTGCTTCTGCTAAGAAGGTTTGAGCCTACGGACCTAACGCAACCCTCGAGGGGAAGCGAGCCAGCCCGACCTAATTGAGGGGAGCAGAGCGAGATAAGGCACACCTATGTTGTACATACACCTCCTCGCTCACTCGTCCATTGGGCACGCGACACCAACAAGTCTCGCAAAAGAACGCAAAAGAAGAATGGTTGAACTATTTGTTTCGTTAATGGGGCAATCAATATATTGTATCCCCACGGGCGTAGAGGTATGTTCAATTAGATTGTTTGTTTGTATGTGTGGACTGGTTGGTAGGGGTGATGATGATGAACCCGTCGTCTGTGCCCACTCATCAATCACCATACACACCCGACGTTTGTCACACAGTATGTACATACACCAATGATATACCTACCCAGGCATATCTTTTCCAGCTGAATCTAACATTAACGCATTTCCCTGCAGTCTGCAGAACAACAAGTTCATCTGGTTAGTTAAAAAAAAAAAAAAACTGCCCCGGGAGATGACTTGGCGGTGGCTGTGAGTGCGCCTCCCCCCCCCAATAGTACCACCAGTCTTACCCCATTTGGGAACCTACACAATGGTATGTACCGTACCTTACCTGTGAGCCGCACGCACGCACGAACGAACGAACGAACGTGAGGCTGGCGGTTACCATACACATTACCATTACTTTTACTTTTCAACATACCGACCGACACCCAACCCAAACCACCGTCTGTTTTCGTCTGTTCCACTCTCATCCTTCTCAAAAGGCCATTAATTCATCCGTCTTACTTACCGTATCTTACCTTATAATTCTGTATTATTCGTACGTGATAGGGTGTTGTATCAACGTGCATTTCGCAAGGTCGGGCATATATATATGTAGGTGAGGAGTAGGAGTAGGGATGCAAGAACCGGAGATCTTCGAGCAGCCCGTCGCCGCCGTCCCCAAAGACTACGGATACCCTTACAATACTGGTACTGGTACTGGTACCAACGGGCAGTATTATGACAACAGTGGACATGGACATGGACAGCCGCCAGTTAGTCCAGTGGTTGACAACCGGACTGGCTATGAGAGTGGTCTGCATACGGTCGGTAATACCGGGGAGGACCAGTCGAGCATGAGTGATTATGATGACTTTGTGTATCCTGAAGGTAACACCCCCCACCCCTTTCATGGTTATTGTTTGGTTGGGTGTGTGAACGAAACAAAACAAAACAAAAAAAAGGAAGAAGAAAACTTAAAATACTAACGCGAGGGATGACGAAAAGATAGGAAACTGGGAATATGGTCGACGACGTTCCTCATCATCAACCGCATGGTCGGGGCGGGGATATACAGCACGCCGGCGACAATCATACAGTATACGGATAGTGTCGGTACTACGTTGTTGTTTTGGGTGTTGGGCGGGTTCATGACGTTCTGGTACGTAATACCCCTACACATACACATACCGCATTTTGTTGACTTTGCTAATTGTGTAATATAGCGGGTAAGAAATACAACCATAAACTAAATAAAAAAAAGGGGGGGATTTGAGACGGGGGGTTGCTAATGAGTTAATTAGGTTGTTCGTGTACCTGGAATATGGCACCGCGCTACCACGATCCGGGGGTGAAAAGGTTTATGTGAGTTCCCCCCCTTTCCAACAGAAAAGAAAGGGTTTGGTTGTTGATGTGCGTTGGGTTGGGGGGGGTAATTAGTTGGAACGTGTCTACCAGAGACCACGATACTTGGCAACGTGTATCTTTGCCGTGCAATTCGTGCTCTTCGCCATCTCCACCGGGGGTAGTATAAGCTTTTCAAGCTATATACTCAAGGCAGCGCAGTCGGATAGTCAGGACGGGAGCTGGTTAAATCGGGGCATTGCTGTCGCTGCCGTCTCAGGTACCTAAAATACCTCCCTTCCGCCCCCCCCCAAACTTCGTATGTGTTGGTGTGCTCATGTTGAGGTAGTGGTGTGTTTGATTCATGCGTTTACGCCAAGGTTGGGTATCTGGTTGAGTAACGGCCTCGGCGCATTCAAGCTCGTTCTGTTAGGATTGGTGGTCTTTACAGGCTTTGCTGCGTTGGCAGGACATACCAACGCCGACCCAAAACCGCAGAACTTTTCGACCTTTAATGGGCAAGGGTCGGCATTGAGCGGCGAAACTGAGGACTCTGCCGGCACAGCTGCGGGTTACGCACTCGCTTTATTGCAGGTGCAGTATGCATACAGTGGCTGGGAAAACGCAAACTATGTCCTTACCGAGGTACGCAACCCGCAACGGACGCTCAAGATTGCTGCGCCTGTTGCCGTGTCGATTATCACCGTGATGTATTTACTGGCGAACATTGCATACGTGAGTATTACCTTGCACAAAAAGGAAAAAAAAAAAAAAAGGCATGGAGGGCTAATGAAGATATGGACAGTTCGCGGCAATGACGAAAGCGCAGATTGCGAATTCCAAGGTGGTTCTCGCTGCCCAGTTTTTCGAGAACGTAAGTCCACACCAACACTAAATGAGAATAAGAGGCGATGAGACTGATAAGGGATGGATAACTAGGTCTGGGGAGAGAGCTCGTTCGTGACGAGGGCGCTGCCGGTGTTCATTGCAATGTCCGCGCTGGGGAACGTCTTTGCGCAGAGCTTCGCCATGCCCCGAGTCAAACAGGAACTGTCCAAGGAGGGGATACTGCCGTTCTCGAGAGTTTGGGCTAGCGCTTGGCCGTTTGATGCCCCGACCGGAGCCATCTTTCTGCACTGGATGTTGACAGTGGTATTCATCCTCGGGTCGCAGACTCCTGATGTCTACACCTTCCTGACCAATATCTTTATTTATAGTGGCAACTGGATCAAGGGTAAGTCACAAAGCGGAGGTGAAGAGGGCGAGGACAGGAGGTGCTGACTTTTGGTGGCATTTAGTGTTCCTGGGCATCGGCCTACTCTACCTAAGATTCACACCGAGCGAAGGTTGGGCGGCACAGCAGACGAAATTTAAGAGCTTCCCATTCCTGACGGTTATCTGGATTTTGAGCTTGCTTTATGTGCTGGCAGCGCCGTTCATCCCGAACAACACGCTCACTAACGTGCCGTTTTATGTCGTCCCGGCGTTGGGGACAAGTTTGCTGGCTATTGGGACGGTTTATTGGCTCGTTTGGGCCAAGGTTCTTCCCATGTTTGGATTCCATATCCAGCATGAGATTGTCCAGCTGCCTGATGGAAGTGAGAGGGTCAAGTACACGGTAGGTAACCCATGATATTATGGGAAGTGGCTATTGCTGACTCAAGATATAGCGTGTGAGACCGAGGAGAGGAAGGAGGGCTCGGCAGCGGCAGCGGCAGTCTGCATGGTAATATATCAAGCATGTTGGGACTTGGGCTTGGAGTTGGGCTCGAATAATGTCAAGTGCATGATTTGGATTTGTGACGATATAATTTCTGGACTTGTAATGCATACAGCGAATTTGGTAAACATGACGGAGGCTCTGGGGTGTGCCAAAGCAAGGTATCACTCCGTTGCTTTGATGTTATCAGGTTTTGTAGCGCTGCTCTGGTACGCTTTGCTTCACCTAAAATGGAGAAATGGTTAATAAGAAGGATGCAGGAAGGTTCTAGTGCACTCACTAAGGCAGCAAGAGACCATCGACTCCATCTCAAGAGGAAGGCGCCGCGCTCATGAAGCTTTGGTGGTGCCTTCCTTAAGTTACAGGCGCCCCTTACTGTAATTGCCCGAGGGAAAGTTCCACCCCACCCTCGCATAGTTCAGTTTGGAAGGATTCAATGCATTTGTGAGTTTCCTTCGCCTAGCTTTAGCACATTGTCAAATGAAGAGAAGAGCAAAGGTAAATAATATTCAGCAGCAGTTCCAAACAGAATTCATAAGGATCTTAGGGACCAGCATTCAATGAATCCCATATTGACGGTATCAGATTGTAGCAGACGGGCACCAACAGCAGCCACTGACATGAATCCCGGGCCACCGCGGGGAACGGGCAGTTCAGGCGACGGAGCGATAGAGCCGAGCGGGACATTCGGCAGGTGGGCACTGTGGGGCACAGCGAAAGAGACAGCTGAGCGAGAGCCCCTTGAATTGGACAAATGGAAACTTTTGGCTCGGCTGTCCTCTACGAGAGCTCCCATCGCGACTTCGACACTGCGCCTCGGGAATACCATTGCTGGACCGCGGAGAAATCTCAGCCATGCCACAGCTTCGCGCAGCCTCTCAGATCTTGAATGTGGAAATTAGATGAGGCATGCTGCCTCCGCATTTTACCCTCCTTTCCTTGAGTCAAGCCGCGCGCCGGCGCCCGTAACCAATGTCGTGGGACCTGCTGAAGCGGTTCCTCGAAAGCGACGTCTTCAACCAGAACCCCTTCCTTTCGGTGTCCTACCTCTCGTGAGTCGTCAATCTTGTAGCGCAGGGCCTGCACGGCGCCCGCAAGGTCGCGCAACGGTTTTACTAATCGAGGGTCACACCGCTGTCGGTGTGAATGCAGACGCTATGCGGACCACATCGGCATTCACTATGTGCTCTGCAACAAGCTCCGCCAGTTCCCGTACGAGGACATCGAGTTCTTCCTGCCGCAGCTATGCCACCTTATAATCAGCGTCGACAATGAGTCTATGGCTCTGGAGGAGTTCCTGCTGGATCTGTGCGAGGAGTCGGTCACTGCCGCGTTGCTGGTCCGCCAATTCCGTCCCATGTCATACCGTGAGGGGGTTTTATAGGGACAGGTCGCTAATACAAGTGCATGCAGACATTCTGGCTCTTCCAAACCTACTTGCACGACCTCTCGTCCAACCCACAGGCCGACGCATTCAAGACCTGCCGCCGAGTATACAACAAGGTCCAGCATATCGTCTTTGGGATATCCGACACGGCAAGGCAGGAGAAGGTCACGGAGAATGCGCTGCCGGTGACGGTTCTAGCAAGCCTCGTTCTTGCCAGCGTCGCCTGCCCAATTCTCCCTCACTGGGCGGGGCCTCTCGCAGTTGCGCAAGCTAGGAAACCGCGCCCGCTTCTTGACACGATTTCCAAGGCGGCGCCGACTCCCAACAACAATAACAACGCCAACCAGTTACCGACTCGCGCGCACACCGTTACTGCGGGGAGCACAAGGTCGAAGCGTGGGAGAGATGGGCGCAATGGGGGCAATACGGAAGCCAAGGCGCAAGCCAAGACGAACCCGGCCGTCGATTCTCCCGGCAAGGCGGCGCGGCCTACCCCCTCCAGGCCAGCATCGTCGGGATCTACCTCCACACGGACGCCCGTAGAGCCAAGGCAGACGTCACACCTTGACAACATAGCGCTGGATGCGCGCCTCAGCTCGGCGTCTCTCCCGTTACCGGATCCTAGGTCGCCTAGGTCACCAAAGCTTGTGCCCAGGCCGGCAACGCCTGTTTCGGCTGGCTTGCGGCCATCAGAGACTCTGTCAAGAAGGCATTCACACAATGTGAAAACACTCCTGAGCCAGGCTCACATGAGCCACACCCAGAAGACACATCTTCTGAGGCAGAACTATTTCCGCTGTCAGACGGCGTTTCTGGCGGCTCTCGAGGACATCTCGAACCGTCTAGTCGTGGTACCGAAGCCTGCTCGTCTAAGTGCTCTCCGCGCCGAGCTGGCCCTGATCGCGCAAGACCTGCCGGCAGAAGTCGACATCCCAGTTATATGTCCGCCGACGCTGGTCAATGGCTCTCCGTCCAAGAGTCGTCATCACAGGATAGTGCGGCTTAACCCGGCAGAGGCCACGGTTTTGAACAGCGCCGAGAAAGTGCCCTACTTGCTCATGGTAGAAATATTACGGGACGATTTTACCTTTGATCCTGATTCTCAGGACAACCAGAGACTCTTAACAAACCTGCTTGCCGAACAAGGGACCCGGAAGCGGATGTTCGACCTGTCCGATTCTCCGCGTTTACCAGTGGTGACTCGTACCTCCGAACATACCCCCGAACCAGTCATCGACAGCGTCTTTGAGCCAACGTCAGGCGACTTGGGCAGCTCACCAATGCTGAAATCCTTCGATGAGGAGCCAAAGAAGGCGCCTCTACCCTCTCATCCGCTACGATTATCAAGCGCCGCCACAACAGTATCGACGCTCTCAGATCTGACAACACCCCGCAGCTCGGGTGCTTCGACATCTAGGTCTTCGAGTCCCCCGACCAGAAAAATGACTCTGACGCTTCCTCGCAATACCTCCATCGAGCAGCCTGACTTTTCCGCCCTGGCAACGCACATGCGAACAGCTTCGCAGATGTTGGCACAGCTAGAAGCCACGAGCGGGAAGAGGCCGCGTCAAGAGGTCGCAGCCATCAGAGCTAAGATCATCGCGAGCATGCAAAGCTTGGAAGAGCAAAGTTTTGAGCTCGATGATGGACAGGGGCCAACCTTTGACATGATTATGGCAAAGGCTACAGCTTCTTCGGCTAATGGGACCAACGGGGCGGACATCGAAGAGGATGCCACCGCTGAGCCCGGCCTTAATCCCAATGCGGGTATTGCGAGGATGGAAAACGACTTCAAGACCGGTGGTCTCCAGCGGAAAGGCGACCGCGATGATCCCAGTGCGGCTGTCTTTGGAGAGGCCTGGGAGATGAAGAAGGAGCGGATCCGCAAGTCAAGCCCCTACGGATGGATGAAGAACTGGGATCTCGTGAGCGTGATTGTCAAGACGGGTGCCGACCTGAGGCAGGAGGCGTTCGCTTGCCAGCTGATTCGGGTGTGTCACAAGATCTGGGTAGACGCCGGTGTGCCCGTTTGGGTCAAGCTCATGCGCATCCTGGTGACGGGCGAGTCGTCCGGGTTGATCGAGACCATTGCAAATGGCGTATCACTGCACTCGATCAAACGCAGTCTTACTCTGTCCTCGATCGAGTCAGGCCAGAACCCCAGACGGAGACTGGCGACGCTCAAGGATCACTTTGTCAAGGCCTTTGGCTTGCCTGAAAGCGAACCGTACAAAGCAGGCGTGGATGCCTTCAAGCGGTCCCTGGCTGCATACAGCATCATCTCATATGTGCTGCAGCTTAAAGACAGGCACAATGGCAATGTCTTGATCGACAGTGAAGGGCACATCATCCACATCGACTTTGGGTTTATGCTGTCCAATTCCCCTGGCTCGGTTGGGTTTGAGGCAGCCCCTTTTAAACTCACCTACGAGTACGTGGAGGTGCTGGGCGGCGTTGGATCACCAGACTACGAGGACTTCAAGAAGCTTTGCAAGCAGGCTTTTCAGGGTAAGATTACCTCTCTCTCTTATACCAGCACGGATAGCGTTAACATGAGTTTACAGCTCTCCGGCGCTCAGCGGACAACATCATCGACCTGGTCAGCATGATGGGCCGAGACTCCAAAATGCCCTGCTACGGGGCCGGCGTCGCTCAGGTCACGACGGCACTGCGGCAGCGATTCCAACTGCATCTCAGCGCCGACGACGCCGAGCAGTTTGTCGAGACCGACCTCGTTGCCAAGTCGCTTGGCAGCTACTACACACGACTGTAAGCTTTAATACCCGGGAGCGAGTTATTGAGGTAAAATGGGGAATGCTGACTGAGTTGAACAAAGTTATGACACCTTCCAATACAGAACGCAGGGGATATACTAGACGGGCAGCTCTGTTCTTCGTGCCATCTTTTTGCGAAGGCGGTATAATAACGCGATTTTACTGCCATGATAGTATTATCAAACTAAGATTTGGGGGGAGGGATATAACGGGCTTTTGGCTTTTGGCAATATGTGTGTGTGTGAGGGGCCAAAGCATTTATATCTAACGGGCGTTTCGTCGGCGTTGAAAGTGATAACGTAGACATTGCTTTTTTTTTGTTTGCTTTCAAAGTGACGATGATGAATCATTCTAGCGAGGACCGGGAAAGATCTTTGCTTGCTTGATCTTTAGTAGATGATAAGCAAAATCAAGAAGATGTTGTTTTGCATCCTGAAGTTTCATTTCACTCTGAAGGGGGAAGTTAATGTTTGTTCGGCGGCGTGTTTTATGTGTGATGACAGAACTCAGCCGTTAATTGTAAGAACCGATCAGAAATCCATGAGCAACCACTTTTTTCTTCTTTTTTCTCCTTCCCCCTCTTCGCAAAGTTAGTTTAACACCCTCAGGAGGTTAGTTACATTTATTATTATGGGGAACAACTAATCAAGATGGAAGGAGCTAGGTTATGCGATAATAGACCCCTATGAAGCTGCCCGGGGGGGGGAAAACAACAGCATCAGATCTTTGCCTACGGGAGAGAGCAGAGCGGTAAAATGAGGATGATATTTTGTCACGTAGGCAAGAGGCGGTTAACTACATAGGGCGAAGACTCCAGGCCATCCAGCTCTGTGTGTGCGTGTGTGTGAGGAGTCATTGTATTTGATATCATGAGACTTGGTTATGGCCAGCTTTACTATTTGTAGTATATGCGGGGGGGGTGATAGGACTCACTAACTATGGGCGTAGAACTCCTCGGCTGTGTCTCTCCTCTCGATAATATGGACGGAATATAATATACTACTACTAACAATAAGCTTTTGCGGGATAATTATGCTGCAGAGTCCCTCATTATTCGCACTCATGATTATTGCAAGGAAACAGAAGAAAAGAAAGGCAGTCGTCATATCGAATCACATCAGGATCCTTCCGGGCTCATACGAACGAACCCCTGACACACCGAGGCTAGCAACACAGGGCGGGACACCATCCGTGATACGTGCAAGATGCTTGAACCTCTTTCAGCCGACAGACATAGATTTTCTCTACTGGGTCTCCCCTCAATAGGATCGACATGATGTGTCAATGGATTTGCGCAGGAATACTACAGGGGTCGTCTGAACTTCTTGGTCATACAGCAGGAGCAGCAGCAGCAGGGCTTATAGTGACCTTGTGGCGTGATATTATAACACAATGTTCAGCAGTACAGCCCTCATCCAATCGCCCGGGAGCGGAGCAGCCAATGTCGAAGCATATTGAAACACGCTCCCGACTTGGGCCTCGACCCCTGATCCCGGTTCATCACGGGCGATAATATGACTCGATCGTTTCATATTCATGCAGATATTTGCCCAGGTTTTTAAATGTGGGAAATACGTGTATGTACATGCCACCATGGCGATCTTGGACTGCTTCACCCAGGGGGCAACAAGGCGGAAACGATATGGGGCGTTGTAATTAGATCGCCGTCATGACGCTGCACTTGTCCACTGAGTGCAGCAGCCCTTTGCCTATTCCACGGAGTGCTTTGCTGCCTAAGACTGGGGAGCTTACGCGCTACTATGGATGGCTATTAGATTGGCAGCGGGTAGGGGCTTGTTGCAGTTCCTGTGGCTCCCAAGACAATCCATGCGCTCGCTCCTCCTCACCTGTTGCATTACAAGCCATCCATCACCCCACAGTCTCGGGCGAGATCTACAATTGCATGTTAGAGGGAGGGACACTACAGCCACGGGATACCATGAGAAGAAAGAAGGAGGGCCAGTCACAGCGGTATTTATAATTAGCCTCATTAAGATGTTGAGCTTCAACCCCTGATGCCCTCCAACGATCCCGGTTCAGTAAGGCGGGGCCTTATGCAGTATGTACTCAGTCTGCTGCCAAAGATACATCCCAAGATCTGAGCTGCTAGGCAGCTTCCTCGGGGCAACAAGGCAACAGCAACAACACAGGGCGGACAGGGTCCGTGACAGGTGTAGCTGCCTAGGCCTCTTAAAGCCGACCGAGAAGAATCCCTCTGACGAGTCACACATATACCCTGCGCCTATACGGGGGAAATGTGCCTCGTTCTCATCCCAGCGGACTCCATTCCAGCGGGAGAGGCGTAGGGCTTTGCTGTGACCTCCGTAGCTCCCTCCAGTTGACGGTACGGTCATCACCACCCCATCCATCTGCGCCCACAGTCTCGGGCGAGAGAGCTGCCATGCATGGCGGCGGGACTGCAGCCAAGATTTCATGCAGCAGGAGAACAGACGAATCGAAGCCTCCCCAACCCAAAAAAAACATGCCTCAACCCCTGACCCCTCCAGCGAGCATAATTAATCATGATTCCCGGTCAGCAGGGCGACATGACCCAAACGCACTTCAAGCGGATCTATGCAATACACAGTTTGTCGACCGGGGAGATAGCGTCATAGGGCATCTTCAACCGCTTTTGGCTGAACCTCCTCCAGGCGCAGTGAACGAGGCAAACCGTAGGGGGCCGGCGCCTGGATATGGCGGCGCAAAGGCGGGATATATACCGCTGTCCCCTGCTAGCTACTAATCCCCTCCCTTAACAGAACCGACAGAGCGGGTATATAATAGAGATGGTGTTGCAACGCTCATCCCTGGTTGGTCCCTTGCCCGTAAGGCGTGCAGTTATTAGTTACCCTTCGTGGCGGCGTGCGGGATACAACATACATTCCTCACTCCCGCCTGGTACCACGAATCCCAGCACCTTAGTGTAACACTCGGGCGAGAGATGCAATATCAAGAGATGGTCTTCCCCTTTCTAGATTGTGGCTTCGACCCCTGATCGATCCTTCAGTTAAGCATGGTGCCCACTTCTTTGCCTTTTGCAGTCGGTGCAGTCTATTCGATTCGGCCGAAGGTCAACAATTTGCCTTTCTTTGTTTATTTATTTTAACCTCCTTCGGGCAATTAGGATGAAGCATTATCGCTATCTGTGACCTCAAACCGGCTTATAACGAATCATCCATTGTTAATCAGTAAGTCACAGATCGCTTCTTTGCAGAGTCTGTTAGTTAAGCACAGTATACCTCCATAGCATGATGACTGGTCCCATCAGACTGATTGAGTTGATAGTCTTTTACATCTGTCAATATGTTGAACTGAAAACAGCAACTGGAACCGATGTGGTCTACCTAGTGTGAGGTAGCTAGCTAGCTTTAGCTTCGAGTCGACCAACGGGCAACAAAAACACATGATATCTGCCCACCCTGGGTACCAACAGAGAGGTTGGTTGGGGAGAAAGTTTTGCCAAGTTGATCCATGATCATTCTGACCGACCTCCTCGCCCTCATTCCAGCCGGAGAAGAAGGCAGGGCTTTGCTTTCCCACACGCATCTCTCCGTGACCATGGCGCGCGCGCGCGTGTGTGTGTGAAACAACAAACATTCTTTGTCTCTCGTTCCCACTCCACCGCGGTGTGTAACGCATTCCGTCACTTACATCACGCTCAAGGGAAGAAACGACTTTGTGGGCGAGTGATGACCAAGACACATACAACACATTACAACATACATCCCTTGAAGTGTCGGTTATCACTCAAAAAGAGCCGGTGGAGAGACTCCCCCCCTGGTCCTTATCGGAAACCATAAAAAATCCAATAATCCAACGTCAGCAGGGGGCGGGAGACCACATGCTGCCTGTCCAACCTGAAAATAGTAAGAAGATTCGAGACATCTCCCCGGATTGGGGAATGTTACCGATAATAGCAAACCAGAGTAGTCTATAAGATCATTTAGTAACTAGCAATACGCCCGGCTGAACCGGCACTGATATCTTACATCATTACTTAACTGGGCCAATCCGGGACGTCAAGTCTCTTGCACATCAATCGGATGAGAGTGCAGACTAATACACACAAAGTGTCTGTCTTGGTCCATCTCGCCCTGTCAACCTGGGGGGTCAGGGGTTACACGGGTCTGGGAATATACCCTTCTACTTCTATGAAGGAGGTTCATCATGACTAATTAAGCCGGGTAGGAGGAAGGCAACGGGTTTTTTTAAAAAAGGGCGTCTCTGCTCATCTGATCTTTCCTCCCATATCTGACATTGGGAATACTACTTACTGGTGGGGGTTGGGGGGGGATTGCTGTGGCTTGTCGAGGCTAGACTAGATAGCCTTAACCCTTCCTGATCCCTTCCTGCAACGAGGGGAACGACACACCAGGCTACGTAACTAACATTGGCAGGGGCGAGATGAACCAAGATAGTTATCATCATATGCAAGCCTTACAATGGGTTGGTTTAATTGGTTTAACCTGAAATGTACCTGTACGGTTCTGGTAAAACGCAATCAATCTGCAAGGTTCTTGCCAATGGTCTTTTTGCTCCCCCCAATCTCTCAGGATCCTGAAATGCGAGTATCGTTGATTCCCCTGATGGTTGTTGTGGTGTTGAGGCGGCACACAAACGTTCCCAGGCTAGACAGCCTCACAATTGCAGATCAATCCCTTTTCTTTCCCTGGGGGGGGATTTTACCCGGGGGGGGGAGACAGCCGGGGGACGGACGGTTAATGCACATGGATGTTCCCCGGACGAAAAGAAATAGTATGTAGATCGGCGTCATGTCATTCAATACAACCCTGCCTTGCCTTCACCTGTTCAACTGTCTGTCACTTTTTTGGGTTCTCAACAATTAAAGCTGATTGGGCATGATGGAGGTGTGTGGAAAGGTTGATGTTGTGTATAAATGAACTACGTTAGCTTGCAGTAGTCTAGTCGGCCGATCCCGGACCAGGGATTTGTGTGTGTGTGGGGTGCATGTAAGTGATCTCCCGCCCCCCCCCCCAAATCATAACCACCACCCCATTAGTAGGTTGAAGACTTGTTGTGTGCTGCAAACTTGCAGACAAGAAGGAAATGACAGGAGGGTAAAAGGGCCACTAAGACGACTGCCGATCCGCGAGGCTTACCAACGACACCAACGACATATGCAGTCGCCCCCCAACTCAAGTCGCCATTAGCTCGGCACACACTCACTGTACTGTATTGCAAGGCTGTCTGTCTATCATCTAGCTGTATTACACTAGATAACATGTAAAGGAGGAGGAGGAGGATTGAAGCGAATACGAGTGCGAGGAAATGTGAAACCGATCAAAGAGAGCCCAGTTATACATATATCACCGGCTCATCCCGCGGCCCGGGGGGGGGGCACACACTACACAACATTAGAATCGTCGTCATCATCATACCACAGTCCCCATGGTTACCCACTCGGGGTAAAACGACATATCTAGAGGCGGGGTGGGGGAAACGACGTGATTGTATGGTAGTACTTGTACACATTGTTACCTCCTCTTTATGAAACGGAAAGACGGACAGAATACAACACAATCAGGGCGTTCAAAGCAAAGCAAAGCTACGTAATCATGTAATACAGAAAACGTTCCAGTTTCATGTAATTGGAACACGATATCCTCTTCGTTATACCAGTCTTTTTTGCGTAACAAAGAGAGCTAAGCTACGTAATCCCGTTGTTTGCCGGCTTGCTGACGACGGGACGTTTGTTTGTGCTCGCCGAGAACGGGGCTGACGGTAAAAAACCACCACCCATACCCTTCACCACGTGTCCTTGTTGTGTTGTTTTCATGAATGTTGTGTGTGATGACATGTACTACTACTTCTAAACCATTAACCCAAGGTAATTACGTAGTTTAGCTCACGCGCCCTTCTGCCTTTCTTCTGCCTTTCTGTCTACCTACATCAACCTTCAACCTTCGTCTTCAAAACTGGTCTCCCCCTTTTTTTTTTGTCTGTCTGTTTAAAACCTCTCTCATTTTTTTTACCCACAATGAAGATAAATAAGTCCAATGTAAAAAATGTAAATTAAAACTTATCCCGTACCCTAAACTTAGCCCGCAGCGTGTTGAAGAAAGCAGACCCTCAAAAAACCAAACAGCTAAACTAGATACAGTGTTCACATAGAGGTACCTAGATAGCGTGCCATGACATGACAGTACGATCTGTAATCTGTAAAAAAAGGAATATAAATGACGGGAAAAAAAAAAACAAAAAAAAAACCGGTCATGCAAATACAGAAAAGGAGAGACTTGTCCAGCATGGTATTCCAGGGTATGGTATTCCAGGGGGGTATCGTTGTGATGACTAGCAAGGAAAATGGGAAATCCGAGCCGGTCCAGCCTTATGACCTCTTTTTTTTTTTAAATTTTTTTTTTAAAAAAAAACGTTGTAATGCCAGATGACGTTGTTCTCATTCTCAGTCGTCCTCGCAAGGCTTATTCCACCCGGGAGGGGGTGGTGGTGGTGGTGGGGCCGGAGGAGAAGGAGACCATGACTCGACATCCACCTCGAAGAGCGGGATGCAACGAGCGAGAGGAGAAGAGCTAAGGCTGTTGTTCCTCAGAAGGAATGGCAGACAGGCGCCAGGATAGCCCCTGATATCATAGCTCTCGCCGTCCGCGGTGGTTACACGGCTGATGATGGCCCGCAGGTTCGAGAGGCGGCTGGGCAGCACCGTGTCCCACGTGGTCACATTGTTGAAGGCCTGGGATTGGCGGCGCACGTACGTCATCGCCGCTTCCTGGATCGTCCGCATCGGCAGCGTACCGGCGGGTCCCAGCGGCACCTGATCCAGCACGCGCTGCTCGCCGTGGCCCTTCCAGCGGACCAGCAGACGTACGTCACACCGTGGTCCCATGAACCCGGTGGATGCAATGTTGAAGCCGTTTGCCGCCGGCCTTTGAGGTCCAGGTGCTGCAGCCGGCGGCAGAGGAGGAGGAGGGTAAGCTCCGGGGAGTGATAGGGACTGTTGCGGTGGTGGTGGTGCCGGAGGAGGAGGATGGGAGGATGAAACGGCGGTGGTGCTGCTGCTACTTCTGCTGTGGTTGCTACCCTGCAGAAGAGGAGGAGGGGGACGATACGCTGGGCCATTTGATGACCAACCTCCTGGTGGTGGCGGAGGCGCAGGCGGTGGAATACTGCACGTAGGGCCCCGGTTGACAAAGCGAGGCGGCGGCGGCGGCGGAGGGCCAAACTTAGAGTCATGATGACGACGGTGATGGTTTTGATAAGCCGAAGATGAGCATGACGATGAGGATGCGGAGGACGATCGGGACGAGGAACGCGAGCGATCAAATGGCGATCGTGAGCGTGACCGAGAACGTCTCTTCCCCGAATCTCGTGCCTTGGATTTCTTGGTAGTCTTCTTGGAGTTGCTGCGCTTCGCCTTGGCAGCCGGGTCAACTACCGAGACGGTTTCGTTGTCGGACAGCGATAAAGACAAAGACTCCTCGTCGCTTGAAGCGCAATAGGGAGACGACGAGCGAAACCTGGCCGTGACGTCCACTTCAGAGCAGCTGCTATCCGTCGTCTCATTGTCCTCAGCATCGCTGCCGTCATTGCCTTTGTCGCGTGGCTTGCAGGCCGCCGACCTCTGCTTCTTCTTCTTCTTCTCCTTCCTCTTCTCCTCCTTCCCGACCTTCGGCTTCTCCGCGTTCTTGGGGACCGGGACAAAGTCAAATCCATTCAGGGCAATGTAGTTCTGGACAGCCTCGGCAGACCTTTCATGGAGCGCCCGCACCGCTTCGTAGGCGGTGGTTCCAGACTGGGTCAGCACGGCTTCCCGTTGGTCCTGCTCCGTTTTGAGGATAATGGCCCTAAACCGCTGCTCGCCGAGGGGGCCTGGCTCCTTGGCCGTGACCAGAGTGATGGCAGCATCGCGTCGGCCGAAGAACTTGCAGTTTGCTGCGAACGGTTTAATATGTAAGCGCTTCTGACCCGTTGTGTGCTTATTCCGCTGCCCTGCTAAACGGGACGTGCAACCGAGAAGACTTACCAATCGTCTGAGAAGTCAGGTCACCCAGGCTTTCGTGAGAACAAGTATCCACGGGTGCCATGTTGGAGCTTTCAGTAATATGGAGATGGATGCCAGCAGTAGAAGAAGAAGGTAAGAGCACTCTCATTTCTTTGTGCTACCGGCGCTTTTCCTATTCTCTCTTGGAAATCATCAAAATCCAGGGGCAGGTGTGTGTGCATATTTATGTTTGTATACTTTGGTACATACAGGACTACTGCGTGGTAATTTTGCCTGCCAATAGCAGCGCATGTTGCATGGTAATATTGAATTACCGTGTCGAACCCAACAAAAAGCAGGAAAGCGAGAGCTTGTAAGCCCTGAGGGAAAGAACCGGAGCGCACACAACATCTTCCCAGTCATTCTCAGCAAGTGGAAAAGTGAGGCTGCCTGCAGCTGCAGCAAGGTGAACCACGGAAATGGGAACCTTGTACGGAGGGGATGGACGCAAGGGAGGGGGATACGGTGAGAGAGCATGGCGCGCGCGGTAAGCTACATGCCACAAACATGCGTACATGTGTAGTACATGCGTTTCAATACATGCCGTAGTAGGCATATCGTCAGCCATATAATGCCTCTTCCGCGTTGCGCGAGTCCCCCCACTAGGGAGGATTGAGGAATAGACGACCTGACCTGATACGGACTGTGGACGGAAGGACGGACCTGCAGCAAGGGAAGCACGTCGCCCGACGACGTCGGCATCGTTATCCCATCGCTATCCGATGTAACACGCAAACACGTAAAGAGAAGGCGCGCCTACCGTCTGTGAGGTTTGTTGTTGCCATTTTCGTACGGATGCCCGCCGGCATGGTGAGAGTGAGACGGACGGGTGGGCTGCCGGTGAGCCGCCACCAACCAACCTCACGTGGGTTGCATGGTTTTCCCCCCCTACACTCTTGCCAATCCCTCGCTTTTCTTGCTTTTTTGTTGTGTCTGAGGGCTTTTGTTGGCCGTCGACTTGATGGACGATTTTGCTTTTGTGCGTGTGCAAGGACGCCACGGGCATGTGGCCTGAAACCATGGCTTCTTGCCCACCTAATGGCCAGTTCGCGCAACTCTGGCGGCGGTAGGTCCATAGCCTGACGTATCGCCGCTGTGGCCGGTGTGTTGGCCTGCTATGGCCCGCTGCATGATAGAAAGATCCACGCTCCCTCACATGTGATTGGTTCAGATCAGCAAACCCGGGGCTGGGGAAAAAACGACGAAAACTCTCTCGCTGGTGAATTTTTAGGGCGAACGAAGACCTGAGACACGCGTGGTGCTGCATGTACGAATGAATTTCGAGTAGTATTCCGTGCAGAACTAACATGACGATCGATGATAACGGACGCCGGCAAGACGGTCACTGCAAACGGGCGGGCGGACGGGATGGAAAAAGCAAAGAAGGTTTGAAGTTCCAGGAAAGAAAAAGCAATGGAAAGCCAAAAAAAATAAAATTAACCTCAACACCAACCCCTCCATCACGTTCGCAACGAAATAGGAAGGCACGATAGAGTAGTCCTTTCAGTTAACGTAGGAACACGTAATAAACGAATCACGACAGAGGGCCAGATTTTCAAGTAGAGCCTAAAAGCCGAATTACATCTGAACGTACGATTTGAGTTTGGAATTTTGTTGGGGTGGTTGTTTGCATCTAATTGAGTAAGGAAAGCAGAGGTGGTTGCCCCCTCTGAGCCTCTCCAGCCCCTCCAGCCTCGCACCTCCATGAGCTTCTTTTTTTGGATCTCCCCGCGTTGACTGACAGACACTGACAGCTGATGGGTTCTTTTGTAATTGGCCCAAACTTCCAGTGCACTCCCCTTTTTTGCCACTGGCGTCGAAAGCCAATCCATCATACAGCCTTGCTACCCAGGAGGAATGGGGTAACGGCAATCCATCATAAGATCAGCCGCAACAACACGCTACGAGAGGCTAGTAGCCACGGAGATAGGGCTGCGTTCGGCACAACTCTCCGTCTGGTGGGTGGCTCTTGTTTTGTTCCTCACACAATCCCTTAGCGTGCAGCTTGTTGGACGCAATATCGGTGACCTCAAGCAGTGTTCTACCCTTTGAGACCTATTTTGCATATACTGAAAGACAGCGAAACATTCCTCTACTGAAACATGGTTGTGCCCGTACCCCAGCATGCATCAGCCTATCCAATGCTCAATCTGTCCAGGCGCGACTTGACCGCATCCACCAGGGCGGTCTCCCGATCCAGTAAACTCATGACCTGGGCCAATTTTGCCTTCCTGATCTCTGCTGGGATCTTCATGCTGGGCGCCGGTGATGCAGGACTATCATCGTTGCCCTCCGTGTTCTCGGCTTGTAATTGCTCCGCCTGCGAAAACAAGGCATCTTTGAGAGCCTGGAGCTCCTCGAATCGCTTCCATGGCTCCTTTGTTGTCTTGGTAGGCGACAGCAAGCTCGATGTCTGATCCTGATCTGCCTTGGAGCCAGGCCCCAGAATGTGGCCTTCCAGAGCGCGCACCTCGTTGATCCACGCTCTTTCCTTCTCGCTCAACTCACGCGTCGTGGCCCTGCCCAGTTTCCTCCTGAGATTCTCCATTCTCTTAGTGAGCTCCTCTTGTCTCTGCCGAACATCGTTAAGACGACGTTTGCAATTCATGTTGTCTGAGACCGGCCCGAGGTCCTCATCCTCACTGTCCTCGTCATCCCCAGTAACCACGTCGATTTGCCGCTTCACCTCGTTCGCCTTGGTGATCTGCTCCCTGAGCTCGAACTGGAGCGCCTCGCACTTCCTGAACAACTCCGCAACAGCATTGTTGAGCTGATGCACCTCGGAACTCACGAGACGGTGTCCCTCCGTAAAAAGCTCCAGCGTGGCGATCGACAGTCGCACTTCCTGCTGCAATAGCGGCCGCCTTCTGCCCGTTTTCAGATGCTCAAGCCAGGCCGGCAGCGAGGTCCCTCGGTCGAGCGCTTCCGAAGGATGGAAAAGGGGTCGTGGCTCCCAAATCGGCAATGGCTTAGGTACCTCGACTCGTTCAGGCACGAAGGGTGCAGGGGTGGTTTCCCGCATGACAACGCTTTCTTCGGCCGGCGAATCGAAGAACAGAGCGACAGGGTCGTTGTGGGTGGCGGACAAGACAAATGATCCCAAATCGGGGTCGCTCATGGCCACAGCGGCAGCGAGGGTGTTCTGGCCGGGGCGCTGCGTGTAGATGCGGTCCCTCTCCGACCCGTGGTTTTTGACCAGCAGATCGATGCGGAACTCAGCACCGGCCTCGGACTGGCCTTGAAGCTCGCTCTCGAGCCGGAACACCCAGGGGGCAAGCGAGATAAATGTGATCCCTGCCGTATGCGTGACGTAGAAAGAGTACCGAGACGTGATGTCCTCGCTAAACATGGGCCAGCTGTCGGGTGTGAGCTCTGCCGGCATGACCGTGTCGAAAGTCTGGAACGTCAACAATGATGGCGGCTCGGGCTCTGGAGTAAAGCTTCTAGACCTCGCCTTTTTCCGCGGCGGAAGCCACTGGGCCTCAACGCCATCAAGATCAAGGCAGACCTTCACCTGTCCGCTTGTCGAGAGGAGACAGATAACAGAGAGCGACAAGCCGTCCTGATCGAAATCGTCCATGTCAAGCTCCTCTTCCTCGCCCGTCATCAGATCCCCAGTGTTGATCTTTTCTCCAATGACATATATGTCCTTCAGCTCCACCTCGTCATCCTGCTCGTCGTCGGGGTTGAGCTCGAACTGGAAGGGACCTTGCAACTTCGGTACGGTACCAGGCCGGGAGGGACGCTTGTAGACCTCCGCCGGGGCTTCTGCGAGGGAACCTTCCACTATCCTTGGCTCTTGGTTATCTAGATCCGACATCCAATCGAGTTGTTGCTGCGCGAGGAGCTTAGCCTCGGCGGAAACATCGGGATCGTCTTCTGTAGCTGCCACTTTGGCGACGACCGAGACCGACAGAGATGGGATTAGGGTGGGAGGAGGTGCCCAGTGCTGGGGCAAAAGCGGGCAAAGGGCGTACACATCGCCTCCGGCCATGGCAAGCCAGAGAGTCATCGCTGACCAGCCACCAGAACCCCGTGCGGGAAAGCACGCTGCCACCACCTCCATATCGAACGAATCCGGTGAGAATGTCTTGTTGGTTGCCGAGGTGGACACGCCGAAGTCTTGGTCAAGAAAGGTCCCGTCGGCCAACCGCTTGAGATCGATGGCGAGCGTCGGCGAGTCGAAAGACCATCGATCGGCCGTCGAGAGTTCCCAGACACGCACCACGGCATCCTCGGTAACCGTGACCAGACAGGAGCCATTCACTCCTAACGGGTGCCATAATGCCGACACGACCGCTGACTTGGACGTAACATGTGTCGTAGGCCCCAGCGTCCAGAACTTTGGCTTGAATGGTGTAGTATCCTTGGCGCTGAGGTGGGAGGAGTCGGGAAGAATGCAGATGTGAACGGTATGGGAGGTCAGAACGGCAAGAAAGTCTTGCTGAGGAGACATTACTAGCTGCCGAATATCGTCCGCAACCGGCGTCTTGATGGTCTTTATTTCTGATTAGCAATGTCCCTCAACCGCGCTCATGGGTGTGAGTTGGTAGAACCTACCCTATAACCCTCAGGCGAGCCTGCGGCTGGACCATTCCCATTTGCCGCTTCTTCGTCGTAGACATCGAACGAGCCGTCGGAACCCTCTCTCTTGATGCGAACCCCTGGCGACTGTTTCGATTCCCACGACTCCTTCAGATATGCCAGATCACCCCATCGTATCTGCTTTCCCGCTGCGACAAAGACCTCGGTTCCTCGTCGCGCTATTGTTCGTTGCGGGCCGGGTTTAGACTTCTTTGAGTATGCCAGAGACGCAGGCCCGAGCTTGACGTCTTCGCTCGAGAGCTCGAAGAGTTTGTGGCCCGGAGACGGCTCGTTGAGCCAGCTCGGCGCAAAGCTTTTGATTTTCGGCATCTGCGATGTCAATGGTGTGTAGATCGATGCGAGAAGGGCGCAGTTAGAACTGCCGTATAAAAACTGGGGACTCTATATATCGTAGACCCAAAATGTGGCCAAAATTGTGGTGAACTCGACCGGTCGTTATTGTTCTCTTTTTGGCGCCATGAAGTTTTGCAGGTTGGGAGCTTCTTTGGTGTTGGTAGGGAGCTGCTTTAGCGCGTTTCTGGGCCGGATAGGGAGAGCTAGGCTGTGTGCGACGTCAGGCGGGCTGAGGTGCATTCAGCACGCGTTTGCGCTGCGGAATTGAATTCTATCAAAAGACGGGACCCACTTTGCGACCGCGATTGTCAAGTCTAGGTCTAAGCTTTGGAAGCATCAAGAACTAGAGACTCACCATAGCTGCCTCGTCGATACCACATTTGATATTTATACGCTTATTCGTTAGGACATTGCGAGTTTTAGGGTTGACCGGTTCAATAGCGGCAGTGTTCTCGCAACAATTACACAATGCGCGGACAGCGTCCCACCGTCGACAGGCTCGACAAACCGAGCGCCTACTACAACAACCGGGTATGTGGGCCGACTTTGAACAGTACATCAGCTGCGATACTAACGGTTGTGTGCAGAACAAGCGCAGGAGGCGAGATGACCGAGACGATCGCGACAGAGATGACGATACCAACATGAAAGATGGAGAGCAGCAACCAGAGGACCCCCTCAAGGACGCTACCACACTCTACGTCGGGAACCTGTAAGCCCCCATTCGCGCCTTACAAATTCACTTCCTGACAGGTGGCAGGTCATTCTACACAACAGAAGAGCAAGTATACGAGCTCTTCAGCAAGTGCGGCGAGATCAAGCGGCTGGTGATGGGTTTGGATAGGTTTAACAAGACGCCCTGCGGATTCTGCTTTGTCGAATACTACACGAACCAGGACGCGCTCGACTGTATGAAGTACATTGGCGGGACGAAGCTAGACGAGCGTATTATCCGGACAGATCTAGATCCCGGCTTCGAGGAAGGACGACAGTACGGGCGAGGCAAATCAGGTGGCCAAGTCCGCGATGAGTATCGTGAGGACTACGACGAGGGCCGTGGAGGGCTTGGAAGGGCGATACAGGTTGAGAGATTGAGAGATGCCGAGCGGCGGGATAGGGCTGATGATCACGAGTTTGGACGATTGAGATAGTATCTTTGACTTGATACCTTGGGGGCGCGGGATATGGACGGAGACACTAAGGCAGGAGACACTAACTGCCATCTGTTTGCGGAAAAGCAGAATACCAATCGGGAAAAGGGTGCTTGGTTGGACTTGTATTTCTATCGTTATGACATCGGGACCTGTCGAATCATTACATTTTTCATTTCGAACTTCTATCGGGCTTCATAGCCTTTTCTTCACACGCGTTTTGCACCAATAATTCCCATGACAGATATATGCTTGATATGTTTGCAGATTCTTTCAGGTTGTTATACATTGATGTCCCTTCCCAAACGCCATCAATTCCATGCAATATTCGTACAATCGCCCTCGAATCTGGGGTATGTCTAGTATCCAGGCGGGTTGACTCTCTGCGAAACTCTCGTCCACTTTGGCAATTCTGTGAATCCTTCGTCAGCTTGTCGTCCACACCAATATCCTACAGCAGACCTCAGGTGACTCACTGTGAATGCCCTTGCGATATCTCTTCTCCTTGCGGTCGAACATGGTGTACTTGTCCTTGGGCAGCATCTCCGCCTCGGTCGGCATCTCGTTCTTCCAAATTTCCAACGCCTTCAACGTCTCGCCCTGTTTTGCCAGGGCTTCATCGAGGGTCGAGACGACACTGTCCACCGCGCGCAGTCGTCTTCGCTGGCGGAGCTTCTGGAAGCGCGACAGTCTCCAGGGGATCTTCCTGCACAGTTTGGTCAGTCCCACACACTCACTCAATTTCTTTCAACCCTTCGTAAGGGAGGGTAGAAGTTACCATAAAAGACCCCCATTCAACGGGCTCGTAAACCTGAAAGCGCCAAACATTGTGTGTGCTGTTCTGTTCGGCTTCGCAAGCTGCTTAGATGCCAAGGTCCTACGTTAGAATTATTTGCGGAACGAACTTGGGGATTCAAAGGAGGAGCTAGCGTACCACACCACACCACCACCAATCATCTTACGCGATTGAGATAAGTTGTGGGGCCGCGTCCCTTATCCTTAGTGCTGCCGCAACCACCCGTTAAACTAGTTATCCGCTGCGACAGTTCTCGCAACAACCACCACCACCACTTGCTCCCCCCCACTGGTGGTTTTGCCAAATGAAGGAATCATGAGCTACTACTTCGCCATAGTCGGCACGCAGGACAACCCTCTGTTCGAGTATGAATTCGGCACGAGCAAGCAGGGCGGGGACGGCCAGCCTCGATTCTCAGAGCAGTCGCGACACCTGAACCAGCTCATCCTGCACAGCAGTCTGGATGTCGTCGAGGAGGTGCAATGGACGAGTGGGCAGTTGTACGCACCCTTCCATCTCCCCATCTCTCCCCACTACTCTGTCCTGCTAACTAACCTGTGTGTAGGTACATGAAGGTAGTAGACAAGTTCTTCAACAACTACATATCCTGCTTCGTGACGGCCGGCAACGTCAAGTTCCTGCTGCTGCACCAGCCCACCACAGCGACCGCCGCATCTGCATCGACTGCCGGCATCACTAGCACTACCAGAAGTTCAACATCGATCGGCGCGAACCCGACCTCCCCCCAGACAGAAGAAGCGATCAAGAGCTTCATGACCGAGGTCTACGAGAACTATGTCAAGGCCATCATGAGCCCGTTTTATCGGACCAACATGGAGATCAAGAGCCCGGTGTTTAGGGCACGAGTGGCTGCTGCGGGCAGGAAATATCTATAGACAGGGCATGTAGCTCTGGGCAAACATACAAGGTGTGGGCAAGTTTCTCTGGTAGGCGTTGGCGTACGGCACAAATCAAGATTCATTCAACACCCAAGAAGGATGGTCACAAAGTTCATGTGAGATGTTTTATGATGTTGATTGTTGTTCAATCATTGTTGTATTCATGGAGCACTACCCTAATCCCGTATTGTAGCGCGCCCATGTTTGTTGTTGTTGTCATGTTCCCTTTCCCAAACCCTTCACCGGGGTTGGTTGATTCCCCCCAGCCTTGTAACGCCTGTACCGAAAAAAAATATCTCGCAAAATAATCATGATGTCCCTTTAGTAGTTGTAATAATCACGAGTACCCTTGTACCCTTATGATGCAAAGGGGCCTTTGTTGTTTGTTGTAGTTTGTTCGTATCTTGGAACGCTGCTCCCCATCTCAACCAACGCAGTAACAGTGGAAGCAACAAAAAGAAGCTTAACCACCGAAACCGTAGAGGGTGCGTCCCTGGCGCTTGAGGGCGTAGACGACGTCCAAGGACGTGACAGTCTTGCGCTTGGCGTGCTCCGTGTACGTGACGGCGTCGCGGATGACACCCTCGAGGAAGGACTTGAGGACACCACGGGTCTCTTCGTAGATCACTATACCCAATATGTCAGCGACTTGTCGGAACGACACAGAAGGATGTAAAAAAGGGGGGACGTACTGGCAGAGATACGCTTGACACCACCACGACGCGCCAGACGTCGGATGGCGGGCTTGGTGATACCCTGGATGTTGTCACGCAGAATCTTGCGGTGGCGCTTGGCACCGCCCTTTCCGAGACCCTTGCCGCCCTTTCCACCTATCATCGTCATTGCATGTTAGCATCTCCACCATTTCTTTTTCTTTTTTTCAAATGTGCACATCAACTTTGGATACAAGTGGCGATGGCTGAGGTGGTGTTGAGGGGGCGTGTTGTTGATGATGATGCATGTAGATGCAAGACGCGTAGAGTGTGCTGCAGCGCGTCACATGCACACCCCCCTCGAACAAACCACCTTTGCATGCAAACCAACCAAAACCCAAAGCCGATGACGATATGAAATGCAAAAAAGAATGACTTACGTCCAGTCATCTTGATGAAAGTATTTAGTGTTGGATGTGTTTAAGTGATGGATGTTGTCTTGTCGTGATGGACAAGCTCGATGATGCACGAAAAGTTACTTTGTAGTGTATAATATGCACGTCAGTAGTAGTAAGAGGGAAGAGAAGTTTAGAAGTCAGGAAAAGACGGGGGGAATGGGCTATTAAAATGGGCAGGCGTGCACAATCGTAAAGGCAAGCGGAATCAGTAGGGGCCGAAATGGCTGATTCAGATCAGAAAAGCGCGCTAGTCTAGTTTTGGATGGGAATTCGTTGGTTCCATTGTTTGAAAAAATGCGGTGTTTTGCCATTTTTTAAAACCCGGCTTTCCTGATCCCAGAAAAAACGCGTACTGCGTCGCTGCGTCGCTTCTGTTTTGACTTTTGGGGTTGGGGGCCGCGCTTCTTTGGTTGCAAAAAAAAAAAAGGAGCGAACAACTCCCCGCATGAAAAATGGTCTGTGCTCACTTACTCACCAGTTGCACTGACTTTTGACCGAATCAGAAAAACGGCTGGAGCTTTGACCAACCCAGACACACGATTTTGAGCGGCAAACTCCCAACCAATGACACTCAGAGATCAGAACCCAATTGTTACTTGCTTGAATGTGGGAAAGGGAAAGGGAAACCAAACAACATGCAAATACAAAGAGAATGTGTGTGAGAGTCAGGCAACTGCTCTTATATAGGGTATCTGTGTACTACACAGTGCTATATACAAGCTCTACGCCCCCCAAAGCCGTATCAACTCAGATCACCCTACGCACTGATTCCCAAGTCACACCCACTCACATACACAGTACCAGCCTCAGACCAGGGCCTGTCTGGCAGACCAAAAGCTTAGTACTACATGATGCTGTATTATCAATAATAGTAGCTCTCCCATCGTCAGCCGCTTTTGCTCAACCAATGTCCATTCCTGATATCTAAGGTTTTCCCCGCGTTTCCCCATGCTCATCATAACACCAAGTGAATCATACATACAAATCCAGGGCCCCAAGTATGCATTGAGAGAGAAAGCCAAACCATGCCCGCTTAATTCCACAACCAACCAAGGGACCAGAGACAACCCAAAAACCAATTCCCGTTAAAAAACCATGAAGCAATCGATATCAGTGCATCATGAATTCATCCAAGCCGTCGTCGTCTTCTTCAAGACTTTCGATCGCTTCTTTAATCTGTAGGCTCGCCTGGAATAGGGTTATTAGTGACTAAACAAGAGGACCAGCACGAAGGAATAAACGGGTATGAGCTCACCTTCGGATCTAAGCTCAAGGCAATTGTAAAATGACGAACTGCCGACTTCTTATCTCGAAGCGTTTTGGCTAGCTTGCCAAGGAGAAAGTGGACTTGAGCCCTGTCCGGAGCCAGATCTTTCAGCATCATGAGTTCCTTCTGCGCAGCCTGCAACTGCCCAATCCCTAGAAGGGCTCGCGCCTTCTTGAGCCGAACATCGGGCGCCCGAGGGGCCAGCTCGGTAGCTTTTGTAAAGTACAGCAAGGCTTGGCTGGTCTGTTTCTGTCGTTGGAGCACCGATCCCATGCAGCATATCAAGACCGCATGGGTCGGGTGTATCATGGACGCGCTGTGGTAGTGGCTTAGTGCCTTTTCGTAGTTGCCCAGCTTCTCGTACACCCTCCCAATGCCGTAATAGGCATTGTAATGCCGCTTCTCGGCTGAAATTGCGTGTCTGTAAGCAGTGAGAGCCTTGTCGTATTCTTCGTTTTCGACATGTTCGTGCCCTTGCAGGGTATATGCATAAGCAAACTTGGGATCGAGCTGCGTCGCCCTTTTGAAGCATCTCAAGGCTTGGTCGTGATCGCAAGCCAGAGACCAGGCATTGCCCAGCGCACACCAGGCCTGAGGCGAGTCCCAGACCGCGTCTACCAGCTCGTGCGCCAAGAAGGATAGATCTGTCTCTTTCCTCAAGTGCCAGAGTATTGTGGAGTATACCTCCATATCCTCAAGCCGAGTGGGCGCGAGAATGCGGAGACGCCGGAAGAGCTTCTCGGCTTCCACATAGCTTGCTTGTTCGTACTGCGCCCGACCCATCTGCGCAAGCACCCACGGCGTGTCTTGGTGACTGCGTGGGAGTAAGGCGTATGTGTTCAACGCTTCTTGGCACTGGAACTGCGATGCTAGTTGATACCCAGTTGCCATCCTTTTTAGGAGGTCGAGGATGTACCTCAGCGCCTCATCAACCTTGGCCGATTCGAGCTCGATTGGTTTGGGTGGTGGGACTTCCACAGGCGGCGGCTCCTTCGTCCGGGGCAACTCAGCTGAATCGGCTTCCACGATATTTTCGGGCAAGGGTTTCCGATTGCCGCTGACGACCCTGCCAACACTGGAGCCGCTAGAGCCTGGACGCATAATCCGCGAGATTGGGGGCCTAGCCTTCTTTAACTCGCGAGTGGTTGCTGTGCCGGTGATGATGGCTGTAGAGCTTGCCTTTGCCGAGGCTATTCTGGGAGGCATGTTGAGCCTGGCGCTCCTCCTTGGCTCCTCACCGTTGGCCGTCCTCGGCTGCACTGGGTGTCCTGATGCTGTGCGCTTCCGCTCCGTGGCTGCCAAAGAGAGGGACGAACTCTTCAAGATCGTATCCGAGAGATCTGCTGCCGGTTCTTGATCCCTGTCTCTCTTCTTGGAACCTAACCGGTACCCAATTGCGGACGCTATCGAGAGCCCAGCGTCTGAGAAGCCAGGGTCTAGTGCTTGAGCAGCACGAGTTCTGCGAGGAGGCGCCTGCGGCGGCTCGAGTCGATGACTGGCACGGGAAACGTGCGTATCGAATGCTACGGCTGCCGCGTCGTTTGGAGGTTGCGCCGTGTCGGACCCGTTCCTGCTGCCGTGGGTCGACACAAAGGGATCGCTGGCCGCGTTGACAGACTGGGCTGTGGTCTTTCTTGTGGGAGGTTCTGGGGGAAGTGAAGTTCCGCCTCCGTTCTGCTGTGCTGTCGTTGTGCCAAGCTCCTGAAGAAAGCTGCGGGAAAAGGAGTCATTCGTCTTGAATATGTTGGGTACCCGAACGGGAATCGCCATATCACATAAAATGGTGAAAGCATCCCACATGAAGGGATTGGCTGCCAGAGCCTCTTCAAAGCAGGGAACAGCCCTATCCTTGTTGTTATACGCCCGATAGAGTTTCCCCAAAAGACAGCTGGCAGCAGCAGCATCTGGATATGGTATCCGTATTGGCGTGTTCTTCCCGAGACCGCTCTTAGCAGCCCATAAGGGACGTGACTTCTCTAACGCCGTGATTCCATCTTTATACCGTTCCAGTTCAAGACAAGCCTGCGCAAAAACGAAGGCACAACCAAGATTTGTCCCTCGATAGCCTGATGATCTGCTCACTTCGTACGCAGATCGAGCATCACCTAGCCGTAAGTGGCAAAGAGCGAGAAGATAGGCAGACTCGGGGGACCGCGGGTCGTGGGCTTGTAATCGTTCTGCGAAGAAGAGGGCGTTTTCGTAGGCGAAGTTATTCAAATGGTATTGGACGGTTTGTCTCAGAACGCCCGCAATCGATGCCATGTTGGGCGCCATCTCGACGGCTCACGTCTATATACCAAGTGTGGGTTGACGTGCGATGCGAGGTGGGAATGTTGCTGCTATAGCTTTCTCTGTGATCGTGCCGAGCGCCTTCTCGAGTCTGCCGGATCTGCTTCGGTTTGCGCGGTAGATATAACGTCCAAAATCGTTTCTGCCGGTATTTTTTGCATGCGAGGAAAGAGATCTGTTTTGGTGAGAATGCTCTCAGGCTCCATAGTCGCTGCGGCCCAGCCTGATCGATGCCTCGAATGGCAAAATAACGAGGGCTATGAGAGTCACAGTCGTGTGCCGATGATAGTCGCCTGCCCAGAACATGTGTAATTATGGAGTGATGCTAGAATGCAATTATAGTCGTGCGTTCAAAAGTGTCTGTTGTCGTGGTCGCGACGTCGAGCGGAAGTAACTGGAGTCCGCCAATCCACCAAAAACCAACGGCCCCTCCACCGTTAACACAGGTCCTTTCCTCGATGTACCAGCACACGTCAGTCGAAGCGCTGCGGGTGACCCTGCTTTCCCTGGCAAGCGCAAACGTGAACCGAAGAGCGGGACGAAGGATGCTTGCCGCCCCGGCTCGATACGCTGGATTGAAGTTAATCGACTGAAAGTTCGCGGCCAAAATTTGTCGGATGTCAGATGTTTCCACAAGCGAAGTTCAAGGGAGTCACCCCTCGGACAAAGTCGAGATTCGTGTAGTGAACGTCGGGTCACGAGTGCGTGCGAACCGTCTCTTTCCAGAAGACAGTGCTTTCGCAGCTCAAGGCTTTCACAAACAAAAGGAAGCAGCGACGGTGACGCTGGCAGACGGCGCAATTCTCAGCCCCAATCTTTCTTCCTAAGCGGCAAAGGTCTGAACCACCTTCCACGTCCGACCTGGGGCGGGAAACAGTCAGGATGCTGGCCGACGATGGTCGACTTGTTGTCTCGCGCAATGTTGTGGTTGATGCGACAGCGGGTGTTGATTGGCTACGCGTGCAGAACGCAACAGCGGTTGCGCCTACCGAGCAACCGGGTTGGATACATACAGCGGAGGTCAAGCGTGGGTTAGCCACAAGCGCTCTTGTGCTCCCAGCCACGCGGGCCCACCTGCCACAGCAGCTCCAATTCCGCATACGTATTTGGGAATGGCTGGTCTCGACTTTACTTCCAGCACCCAGCATCCAGCATCTTGACAGCTTCCACGCAATTTAGATACTCGCCATTCGGGTCACCATGGCACAAAAAGCGCGCAAAGACCGGGCCAAGTCCAACGCAGTGGCGTTAAACAACCTTCACATCGGCTCGCTGGTAGTCAATGGCCTCTTCGTGCTCTTTCATTTCTTGTTCAAGTCGCGCTCGCTCTGGTTGTGGTTCATCCTATCGACCCCCAGCTTTCTCTGTCAGTTTGTCCTGGAGAGAACCGGACGCCCGAGCTATGACCCCGCCACGAAGGCCCTGAAATCTTCTGGGGAAGATCTCGCAGCGCCTGGTCTCACCGAGTACATGTTCGATGTCGTCTGGGTAACGTGGGCAACAGCCGTCCTCGTGGCTCTGCTTGGCAATTGGGCCTGGATATTCTGGACTGTTGTGCCTGCGTACGGTGCTTACAAGGGCTACAGCATGATGGGCGCCGCGAAACAGATGGCTCAGATGGGCGGCATGGAGGGAGCACCTACTGCACCCGCAGGCAACCGGAAGCAGAGACGAGCAGCATAATCATCGAGCATTAACGACACGTGCCATGCGTGAACAACAACAGTCGTGAGATATCAATTCGGCGGCTTATGCCACTCACGCTCCCTTGTCCACTCGTCAATTATTGCAGGGTCAACATCCTTCACCAGGACGTGAATGTGCTCCAGCGTCCTCACGCTCTGCAAGGCCACCCAATTCTTGAACCATATGACGCGGTCCTCGCCGCCCGGTCCGAGGCTATCTACAAAATACCGCTTCACGAAATCGGCAACCGTCTTTCTACTTTCCGGAGTCATATCACCGGTTTCTGGATCAGTCGGAATGAGGGTTCGCAACCACACGACAACATGCGTGATGCCCGGCGTGAAGCCGTAGGGCCAGTCGTTGACCAAGACCCGATAGTCGGACAGGTCGGCAAACGGAGTGGTGGAGACGGGCGAAAACGGAGGGAACCCCCAGGCCTTGGGAAGACGATTAGCGAGGAGAAAGTTGGTGATGGAGCCGTATTCGGCCTTTGTCTCGGCAGTCCATTTCATGTACCGTCGTAGGTCGGATGGCTTCCTCTTGAGCACAGATAGGTTATTGGTCCCTGCCTACCGTTAGAGCGGCTACGGATAGTGTAAAACGGTTGTAGCAGATTATCATACGAACGAGGTTGCGTAATTCATCCCAGTCATGATGCTTGTACTGCTCGTCCGTTTGTGATAGCACCCATCTATCGGTGTCCGTCAAAGGAAACGGTGGCTCTTCTATCCCGAAGTCACCCATCGTGTAATGTCTGGTGTAAAGTGACTTTGGGAATGGTGGGGTTCTTCGACTGATCTAATCGGAGTTCAGGCCGAAGGTCGGTATCGGCCCAGAAGGGAGATCACGGTGGTGACGATTAGCCCGAGCTCTAAACGTGAACAAGCTCTACCCCAAGATAGTGAAGGGTTAATCCGATTCCTCGTAAAGCAGTGAGAATGCAGCAAGTGAACTGCTGTAGTTCGTACCGCAGTTGTGAGTCGGGGGATCTTCGGCAACGGAAAAGGGAAGCCATCAGACCGTATCAGCCACTTACCTACGGAATACACCGCTGTCGGGCCCCAGAATTGTTGAGCTCGCATGCTGCCAAATTTGGGGTGGCCCCGACTTAAACTGCCTGCTGCACGCATCGGCCCACATCTGAAGTGGAAAAGCTCACACAAGATTTCCGAGCTCCCTTTACACCTCTTTACACCAAAACCCACGATTGCGCCCAGTCTCCCCCCAGGCGCGCGGTGGTGTCCTAATTTGATCAATTCAAGCTTCGCGTGGAAGAGCTTCGAGCTCCCGGAGGCACCTAGCAATCATGAGTCGCGAACCGCTCACCTCGAAGAGGTACATCGACGGGATATACATACCCGCGGGCCTGCTCGTCTTTGGCACCGTCATCGTGAAGCGCGAATGGACAATCTATGCTGCGCTTCTTGCGGTTGCCTTGGGTTTCTTGAAGTTCTTTAACTCACGTACGCAAATCCCCCCAAAACCCCCCCTTTCTCCTTCTGTTTTCAACCCTGGTGTTTTCCCCCCTAACTAACTAACTTCTATAGAACCAAAGAAGGTCCTAAAGCCAGATGTCTTCCAAGACTTCCCCCTCAAGGAAAAGACCATCATCTCGCACAATGTCGCCATCTACCGGTTCGAGCTGCCCCACCCGACATCCCTCCTGGGTCTACCGATCGGCCAGCACATCTCCATCGGCGCCGCTCTCCCTCAACCCGACGGCAGCACCAAGGATATCGTCCGCTCATACACCCCTATCTCCGGTGACCACCAACCTGGTTATTTCGACCTGTTGATCAAGTCCTACCCGACCGGAAACATCTCCCGACACATGGCCTCTCTGGCCGTCGGCCAGACCATCAGAGTAAAAGGCCCCAAGGGCGCGTTCGTCTACACGCCCAACATGGTCCGCCACTTTGGCATGATCGCCGGCGGTACCGGCATAACGCCCATGTTGCAAGTCGTCCGCGCCATCATCCGCGGGCGCAAGGACGGCGACAAGACCCAGGTCGACCTCATCTTTGCCAACGTCACGCCCCAAGACATCCTGCTCAAGGAGGATCTCGACGCGCTCGCGGCAGAAGACAGCGGGTTCAGAGTCCACTACGTCCTCGACAAGCCCCCAGAGGGATGGACCGGTGGCGTCGGTTACGTCACTACTGATATGATTACCGTAAGCCTATCACACGCAGGAAATGTTGAAGGAGGTAAAAAAAATACTGACAGATCCAAAAACAGAAATGGCTCCCCAAGCCCGCCCCAGACGTTAAGATCCTCATCTGCGGCCCCCCGCCCATGGTCAGCGGTCTCAAGAAGGCTACCGAGTCCCTTGGATTCCAAAAGGCTCGCCCCGTCAGCAAGCTCGAGGACCAGGTCTTTGCTTTCTAAAACTTCTAGCAACGAAGTTATATGCATGACATGAAGTTCTTGATTTTTAGATAGGCACACTGAATCCGCGCGTCTTGGGGCTTAAAAGGGGTTGTTTATGTTGGGAAGGACGTATGTCAAAGTAATGTATGAACAACAACAACCTCGGGGGCAGTTGGGATAGAATCGGGTCACAGTCACATCACGTCATGTCACGCAAAAACGAAAAATAAATGGAAGTTACTAGACATACTTTTTTTGAGGGGCGATCTTCAATAATATGAGTTGAGCGGGGATTTGTCTGTTTCCCGCTCTGTCGTCCCGTTCTCTGTCCTCTTCCAGTGAACAAGAGAGGGGTTCAAATCGCCGCATGATAATAGTATACACGTCCTGCACATGCCCCATGGACTTATATGAGGTTATCCCTTTCCCAGCCTCCTATAACCCCCCTCCAAGCTTTCTATAAAGCCGATCCTAGCTTTCCATAACCTAACCCCTTTAACCCCCGATGCCTTCCTTCCTTTATATGCGTGATGTTGTACAGTATAATTCCGACGGTTAACTACAACCTTCTCCCCCGGTATTCCAAGAACTGCTGCCACCAGCACCTCCATCCCCTGAACCATCACCACCACCACTATTATCATGAAGTAATGTCCACGGGTCCGTCAACACCACGTCATCTGGCACGTGTTCGTACATCGATCCGAGAGCCGCGGCGTCGGTATCCGTTATATCCCATTGATCCATGCCAAGGTCGGGGAATAGACTCAAATCCGGAAACTCGCCAACGTCAACTGAGGGCCCACCAGAAATCCCCGTATTAATCCTTGCCTCATCTTGGGGAAACATGGGCTGTCCCGTCGAGTCCGGCAAGATATATGCCATCCTCTTACTTCCCTGCGAATCGCCGGTACCCGCCGCCGTTGAAGTCGTTGTAGTAGTAGTCGTCGGTGTCGGCCGACTAATCACAGAAGGCGATGATGAAGCCGATGGTGATTCAGTAGTCCGATGAGGCAGTTTCATATGCCTCGTCCAGGCCTCCGAGGGCACGAACAAGGGAACTTCCGCAGCGCCAATGCTGCTCTCTGAAGGCATAAACGTGCCCGGTGGCCTTGGCCTCTTGTCTAGCGATTCCGCCAAGCCGGCGGCATCTCGGTTATGGCCTGGGCCAGTGAACCAACGACTACTTCCGAGAGCACCAGGACTTCCGTCTGATGATGCCCCGCCGGAGCCGGAGCCGCTCGGCCACGGCGAGGAAGCGCGTTTCCGCTTGTTGCCCCCTGCCTCGCCGGTGTCTTGAGAACCGGCTTCCGGCGCCAATCCCGCCTTTCTCAGGGACGGGTGCCATGGGTTCGCGAAGCAGTCCGACCACAGGGATTTTTCAAATGCATTGCCCTGTGGCTTTCCCAGGGGCAAGCGGCCAGGTAGCGGTGGCTGGAGTTTTGTATGACGAGACATGGAGTTGCGTGCCAGGAGCGGGATGTTGTGGGCACAGTAGGGGTTGATCGGTATAGTGGGGAGATTCAGGGAGGCCGACAGGCCGTTGCGCTCGATGTCGACCAGCACCTGGTTGAGGTAGGCCCGTGTGATGATGTGCTCGCGACCGATCGCCTCCATGCACTTTATTAGGAACTCGAGGTTTTCTACCTCGCATTCGCCTGGATTTTCCTTTGCTTGATATATGTATACAGATGCTGCGCAGTACAGTGAAAGCGAGACGAGAGGGGTTCTCTATGTGTTTGCGTAAGACGTCAGCCCATGCCTTGGGTATGGCAAAGATCAAAGAACATTACTCACATGTTCAGAATTCATGTGGCTAGTCAGCTTCATGATGTTGACGATTTCCCCTGCGGCCGTCAGCGTTCTGACTTTGCTCATCTGTTTGAGCTGACCCGACAGTTTGTAAGTGTCCACCTTGTCGCATGCTGCGTTGTGGAGGCAGATGATGGAAGCGTGTAGGTTCAGGTTCGTATTAACAGACACAGGATCGCGGATGTTTCTCGGCAGTCGGAAGCGCTCAGGAAGGAACATGAAAGCGCTGGAGAGGGTGTTGTCGAGTTCGCGGTGCCTCTTCCAGAACTGGCCGTATTCCGGGTCATCTGGCCGATCATTAGGCATGGGTCGGTGAACGTGTTTTAACAGCTGGTTGAAGATATGGCAGATGACTACCGCTCCGGCAAATATCGAGTATTGTTTACCGCCAAGTGCTTGTTGAAGCGTAGGGGCCTCCTCTTCTTGGCCGCTATTGAATGCATCTTGAGACGAAGGCAGATGTGTGGTAACCTGCCGTCAATCAGCACCTCCACCACAATTTCCACTTTCCCCTTTCCTTTTCCCACCAAAAACAGCAAGAGTAAACCACGAGACGTACCTCGTTAATGTCAATCAAGCTTGGCCATCCAGTGCTGATGCTAGCATGACTGTCGATACAAAAGGCACCCCAGAAGATCCGCCGGCGTTCTTCCAATTCAACCCAGCTCTGCGGAGGGGCCAAGGTGGGCGCCATTGGATTGTCCTCTTCACTAAGTGTATCGTCAAGCCTATGGAGGCCCATCATTTCGATCAACCGAACACACCGGGCGGAGCTCATAGCGGCTCTGGTGAAGAACATGCAGCGAGCTTCATCGGTGGCAGTCAGGGCCCAGGCCTGGGCGTGCGAGACGGTGATGAAGTGTTCGCCATATCCCTGCTCGGTATTTCAGCATGTATAGCCTCAGGGTGGGTTTCCATGAAGCGGACTGACCTTCAGCTCATCGGCCTCGAGATACTGGCGGGTGCGCTGATAAAAGACATCGTGGTAGAACCCGTATTTCTCGTGGCCGTTTGCCGCCATCGTCCAGATAGCGTATTGAAGACACATCGGAGGGCGCATATGGGGGGCCGAGTAGAAGGCTCGCAGGTAGTTGCCCTCGTGTATGATGGGGATGAAATGTTGTTGCTTCATGAAGAAGATCTTGTGGCTGCATCTTCGTCAGCAATCGTAAAAGACATGGATACGAATGACAGAGACCTACAGATCTTCGATGACCTCAATTGGCGGTAGGCTTTCGAATCTACCTAGGCCCATCAAACCACCACCATGTTGAGGCCTGCTGCTGACCTCAGGAGAGTCCCCTCCAGCCTGCGCTAAGAAAGGCTGATCTCGCGAGAAGTTGTTTAGCGGTATCGTCTCTTCTGGCGAACCACTTGAAAACACGTCGGGGAAGTCAAAGCTGGCCGTGGCATCTTCCTGGGCCACAGGGGATGTTGATTCGCCATCAGGGGCGATCTCTTTGCCTTTGGTGGACTGTCCAGTCGCTTTCTTGGCAACATTTTGGAGCAATCCCTCGACCTGCGCTGTAAGATGTTAGTTTGGACAATAAAAGTCAAATCGCGAGAAAGGGGTTAGCTGAGACATACCCAGCCGTTCCTCGAGCTCCTTCACATTTCTCCGCTTGAAGGCCGGTTTCCTCCGAGATTCAGGGTAGACACAATCGGCGTTCTTCACCTTGGCACACCGAGTGCATATCGGCTTCACCCGATCACATTTGAGCTTCCTTGTCCGGCACGTAACGCAAGCCAGCAGCTCACTGGCCGTTGATGTCCCTGCTGCGCTTGGGGGCTCCGTCGGGACATCTTCGGTAGATGTTGACATTGTGGGGTTCCAGCGAATACTTGGACCGAGTCCGAAGATGGGGAGATTCTGAGCTCAGCAACACCGCGTTCCGGACTCCGGTACATGTATAACTGTTCCTCCGACCTCCATCCCGTCGTATTCGTAAGCCGCAGGGCTGGAACCAGCACTTTGGTAGCCATGGTGTCGCGTGTAAGGCAGAGTCATTGTGGCTTGCCAGGGATGGTCCTCGGACAACTTAGGCGGCCGGTCTTTGCTCCGACGACCGACGGTCTAAGGCAATCAATTCAGCATGTGCCTTAGCACTCAGTAACCTCGATGACGTACCGGTCTGGAATCTTTCTTTGACTCAAAATGCATGCCAAGACCTGTCTCAGGCATTAGTTAAAGTTCAATGGTTCGTGCAACAAGGTTGCCTTCCGACAATTTGGGCCTGTTTACAGGATTGGATGGTGTTGCGTGTCAAGGTGAACGGAAGGCTACGATGCGACTGTGATAACCGCTACATGCAATGCCAAATGTTGGCAAGGGCGACCGTGAGTCACTCTTGCCATATCGGGTGTAACTACGAAATTATTACGCGCATTCAGTATCATCGCGCACTGAGCTCTATTACCAGTGAGTCATTCGAGGCCTTAAGGCGAGGGGGAGGACAATGCCGACCATGTCCGGTTCAGCCGCGATTACGTGGATATTCAGGCATCAATGGAGGACGTATCACCAGGCACCTACAAATTCCATGTGGCTTGGGGAAGCACCTGCCAAATAGGTAGCTATGGGGCATGGTGAGGCTTCGTAGGATTGACGCATATGCAAGGGTTCAACAATTACATCTCGACTAACAGTAGATTGTATACACTCAATCGGTGACTGCACACTATCGAAGGTGCTCGCAAGTTCCAAAAGGCAGTTTCGAAGCAGACAGATATACATAGAAGGTCCAGTATCAGGCTGAACTGACAGATAAAGCAAAGATCTCCCTTTGCGTAACATACTATACGACCATCCTTCCTCCAGGAACGCCTGAATATATATGTGAATACTACAGAACTTGATAGACGCTCAAAGAACCACTCTCGACTCCATGCTGCTCGCAAGACGAAGACAGAGCCATCCTCGGCCATCCTCAGTCAATCCGCCCCCAACTCCAGATGTTCAACCCAACCTTAACCCCTTCCTCAACTGGTAAGCCCGCATGCCACGTCTCCTCATAGCCTCTGCCCGTGCCATCAGCTCGGAAGTTTTCCCAATAGACCGCGTTCCCCGGAATGGGCTTGAAGACTACTGTCGATACCGGGGCTCTAGCGGGTCCCTCATCCTCTATTGAACACTCAACAAACTTGCACCATCTCTCATCGTCCCTCGGCCAGGGCTTCAGAAGCGGGAACTCTGTCCCACCGCCCTGCAGTTCCCCATTCCCGTCGTCCACCCAAACCATAAAGCTGCTCACTCTCCCCCAACCACCGCGGCCAGAACTCCAGTCAAAGTGATGGCTGTAATGTCCTCCCGGGCGATAGCGCTGAGTGCGGAGCCGTTCGGTCCATACTTCCTCCCTCCAGCCCTGCAGTGCCCTTGCGCGCTTCTCAATGCACCTCACGACATCCGTGCGCGGGATGACGGCCACTTCAGAGTCGCGGATAGTAGCGTCTCTGTGGGCAGAGTCCCCGCCATCGTGAGTTATTGTTGACGGTTCAAACAACGGTTCACTACACAAGTCAGCTCCTTCTTCTTGTTGTTGTGGTAAAAAGTGGTGGGGACGTACCTGATCTCAAGAAGATGATCCCGCTCCTCTTGAGCCAAGAAGTTTTCAATGTACAGCACAAGCGGCGCCCGTGAAAAGATATGCACGGCATAAGTATCAGGAGTACATTCCGCGAGTGGCTGATTGGAGGTGGCTTCCAGAGCCAAGAGGTTCTCGTTTAGCTGTGGTCGCGGTATTCGCCGGATTTGTGGCGGCGGCGCACCGGGACTAAGGAATTCGAGGATTGGGTTGTAGAAGAACAAGAGGAAGCCTAGAAGGGCTACTACGTACGAAAACATCGTATGCATTCATGATATATACATTGTGCCATGTATTATGTGTGCAAACAAATATACGAAGTAAGAAGTCAGTGAAGAATGTCGGTGGACCGACCCCCTGACCACACGCCAGTGTGAGCTCACCGAGGCAAGGACTAACTAACTCGGATCCTTTCGTTGTGGGGGCCCACATGGATCCATTTGTTTGCAACGAACTGTTTGCCAAAAGACACTTCAGATTTGGAAACTTCTAACCAAAAAAAGGGCATTCGCGCTGGAAACCCGAGTTTTGTTGTTCAGATATCTCAACATATCAATGTGAAGTGCGTGTTGTTCCGGTAACTCGGGTCGATGAAGTTTATAATCATCCAGACGAGGTCCTAGCACTGTGACTTCTCATTAGCTCTACTTAAGCTGCTTTACCAGGTCATACTTACAATATCCTATGACTAGGCCCGCTGGCCAAATGGTAAGGCGCCAGATTTCGGCTCTGGAGATTGTGCGTTCGAGCCGCACGTGGGTCGTTTGTGGGTGCAGTATCGCGAAATTTTTGCTTCTCAGTTATCTCAGTACCTCTGACCACGTTTCGCCGATTGAGTGTGCGCTTCTTAACAGGTGCAGCCAGCTGCGCCAGCTGTGCTGGCTTACACGATGTATCTTTTTTGCGCACGGTTTTACAGGGGGTTCCAGCCAATCAGGTGTCGAGAAGAACAATCGGCGAATTGTGAGATAAGTACTACGGTACAATACACACCCTGGAAAGTTTGTTAGTTTACTTCGTGCCTTTTCTCACACATTCATCCATGTGTCAGCCAACCAGAGGGTCCGGTTGCTTAAGGTCCTCCCTTAACATTTACACCAAAACAGAAAGGTCGGCGCAGAAAGCAGCAGCAATGTCTCCAAGTTCTGTTTTCTCTCGCCCTGGTCCCTGATAATTTTCAGATAATTCAATTGGCTGCAGCCTCTTGCTAGCTCTCTCGCTTGAGGCTTGGAGGTACCAAAGCTAACAAACTTAATATACATCATTCTTTTCAGTAGCTATTCCTGCATTCAATATGCACTTGTCTAGACAGCACCCGCAATGGTCTCCAGCGTCATATCTACCGGCCAATCCAGCCACGGCAAATCCAGCCACAAGAAAGGACAAGAGTCAAGCGGAAAGTCAAGCGGGAAAGATGAGAAAAAGAAGGGAAAGCCCGACGGCACAAGCGATAGCTACACGACTGTCTGCATGACGATATTTGTATTCCGAGGAGCGCCCGACGCGTATTATAAACGCCATGTCCTCATTTACTTTACATCGCCTGACAGCCCAGAGTTCCATGAGACTGTCCACGTACAGCGTGAGAATGACGCAAGCCCCTGGATGGTTGACCGAGTCCACGGGCAGAAGGATTGGGATTTGACCGCTACCTACCTCAGCCATGTCAATGCCGGGGCTGTGCTGGTACACAGCGGTCAGGAGATGGTGCCGGTGGACATCGTTGCGGCCACTCCGGTGGAGGGACGGGAGCAGGACAGCGGTTGGAACTGTCAAAACTTTGTGCTCGAGGGCCTGCAGAGAATCATGTACTACGGATTTCAGACACAAGAGTGGTATGATTCCGTGGAGGAGGAACTTACAAGTCAGTTGCTTGAGGGGGCTATTGCTTGAAAGCTGTGGCTTCCTACTCGGGTTTATTTCATAACTAGGTATTAAGAAGGCACACGGACCTTATGGATCCGTATACGTATATATGTAGATTCCTAGTCCGACAGATCTTACGAGAAGTACTTCGTAAGCCATTCTTCACTGCATTTAAGGGCACGTAAAGTTGAGTGCTCTTATTCTTTTCTTTAGGTCTTTTGTTGTGGGTTGTTTTATGCTTTATCGATGTTGATTTGACCGTCACCATTAGGAAATACTGAGGATAAATCTCATAAGGATGTATTCGAGATCGTAGCGCCTAGCAAAGAGAGAGGGAAGATAGCGGCCTAATGTCTCCCAGTCAATATTATCCAGCCCACGCAACGCAAACACATATTCCCAGTACTCTGGGCACCATCCCGCGAACTCCCAGTCCAAAAGGGCGACGATACGACCGCCACGCACCATAATGTTTCGCGCGGCAATATCGCCATGCGTGAACACGATAGGATACTCGGCACCAAGCTGAGTCGTGATCTGGTGCCAGTACATCGACTCCACCTGCAATCGCTTCGGCGGCCGAACAAGCCAGTCATGGAACTCGATCAGGGTGCCGAACGGTCCGCCTGAGCGCGTTATAACGCTCGGGACCACGACGCCCTGGCCGTCAAGGCGGCCGAGGTGGATGCCGCCCAGGGCACGCATCTGCGCAATGTAGCCGCTGAGCTGGGCCAGGATGTCGGAGCGCTGGTCGAGCGTAAGCACCGGCCACGCCTGCTGCAGCGTCTGGCCCTCGATGTATTCCATAGTGATGCGGTCCCAATCGCTACTGACGAGCTCGGGCACTGGAATTGTGGTGTGCGCCTTAACGAAGCGCAGCGCTAGCGCCTCGTTCGGGTGGTCGTTCGCGCCCATGCCGTTAGAGCATGTCGTGTATTTCGTGATAGTATCGCCGTGTCGCACGATATAGCGATCGTTACAGTGATAGATCAAGTCGCCTTTAGGGTAAGGAGCGGGCTGTCGCGGGGGCGGGGGCGAGTCGCCAAAGAGCGCTTGTGTGCGATCTTGATGCATCCTTTCCTTTATGCGATCGAATGCCCCTGAGCGAGTGGCCTTCTTCGCGTTCGGCCTCTCGTGACTCGGGTGCGGCGCGACGACCAGCGTCTTCACCAAGTCTGGATAGCGATTAAGGAAGCTGTCGGCGAAATCGGGGGCAAGTGCGTCCTTAACGCCGTCGCGCTGGATGACGCGCTCGGCAAACCAGTGGATCAACTCTTTGCGCACCACAGTGCCACAAGACCTTTCCTTTAATACCCAGTCCCGAACCTGGCACTCCTGTTCTACCGATAGTTGCTGCTGCTGCTGTAAGATGGACGGTTGGCTGCTTAACATTACTTCCATTTTCTACTCGCGTGGGAAATGACGATAGAAGAGGCTGGATTCAGTTTAACATGTAGACTTAGGTTTATCTCAGTACCTCAAGACTTCTATCGGGTTGGAGTGTGGACGCCTGCGGCGTGCCTACGCCGCGCCATAAGCGCGGCGGGGCTGGGCGCATGGGGCGTTAGTGCCGGCTGGCCGGCTGGCAGCACTGCCAAACGGCCCGTGCGTATGTATCTGTGGGTCTAAAATGTGTTCCAACGGATAGTAATTCGCCGATCGTTCTTCTCGACACCTGATTGGCTGCAGCTCCCCTCTAAAGGCCGTGCGCAAAAAGATACATCGTGTAAGCCAGCGCAGCTGGCGCAGCTGGCTGCACCTGTCAAGAAGCGCACACTCAATCGGCGAATTTGTGGTCTGAGGTACTGAGATAAGGCTTGGGGCTAGTTAATGTTACCCTTAATTTTTGCTTCTCAGCTCATTCAGATTCCCTTCAGATTCTTCACTTGCCTTATTATCATAAACACGCTTTTTGATACCTGATTGCAACGAGACTCCCCTTCTTTCTTTCACCGCTCTCTCCATCTGACGTCGTTCCCTTGCTGCAAATGCAACTTGGTCGCCAATTTACGCCGCAATCTACGAGCTTCTTGGCTGTTGCGATAATACCGACGTCGCCGCGTGCGGCTCAATTCAATGCACACGCAATGCGCGGGAAGGTGCGAACTTCAAGCACTTCCTTCCCAATGTTCAACGCGCCTGGCAATTTCCAGTTTCCAGGTTGCTTGTTCATCGAATTGGTCAGCAACCTCAATCGATCTCTCCTTTCCAAAGCAGGCGTCACTTGAAGGACCCTTGCAAAAGCACGGCGTTTGCGGCTCCGCGCCTCAGCTTTCTCGTCTGGGAAAAACCAGGAATTGCTGTTTCGAAGAAACCGCCTCAAATGCTGGGCGCCCTACCTTGGCCATATCAACCTCTTTCTTGTCGTGTCTGCTCCTTCCTTCTACAACCTACCTGCAGCCGACGGTGATAAGCTTACGAGGCAGGTGACCATGCTTCTTTCTTTAAAAGGACGACCAGTGCCAGCTCCGTCTGCCTGTTTCTGTTTTTCGTGTCTTTGGAACTTGCTCTCGGTTAACCTACGGGGGATGCGGAGGGCTGACGACCTGTATTTCGGAGGTCCTTCGCCGCATCAATTGGGGAAAGGTCACGGCACGGCGGGACACTCGGCCCAGGAACCTGGGCCCGCACCTGGACGCTTTGTTTATCGATCCTTTGCTGCCCAATCGCTGCCATCCCATTTACACTGAAGCGGCGTTGCTCTCTACCTGGTTCCCTTCCCCGCTGTCGTTCCCTATCATTACGGGTGTGGGGGGGCTAGCCTACTAGGCGGGAGATCTATCCGAGACGCCACCCCCGGGAAAACCTAATAACGCTTACACTACCGCAGCCATTCAAGTTGGGTATCCGTCTTTTCTCTCACGTGGTTCTCCTCGAAGACTGTGGCACTCTCAATCTGCAAAGCCGGGTTGCGGGAGTCTTGGCAACCACAGCGAGGCTCTTGTCATCTCTAGTTACGTCCTCACAGCCCTATCATCCTAATCTTAGTGCCTGGTGCTGCTCGACATGGGACGGATCTCTATGCTAGTTGGTTTTCCACCTAGAACAAGCGTGTATCATTCCCTTCTTGGGCTCTTCGCCAGGCTGTTTACCCAAGTGGGATATCCTTGCCTGTTCCCCGAAAGGATGCTCACCGTTACATCCAGCCGCGATGGCGGACAGGGCCGCCGCCCGTTTCCACCTACCGGAGATTTTTAGTTTGGCATTACTGCCGTTGCATCGACAGGACTTGAGCGTGCCTGATCCGGAAGTGGAAGTATGGATGGCTGGAATGAGTATGGGTTGTCGTGTAAGGTATTTAATATAGCTAGACATGTCCTCGAGCAACAAGATCTGTCAGTCGGGACTCTTGTCTTTCCTCTCCTTGCGCAACTGCAGAGTCACGGTGATTACTGCAATTGTCCCGTCACGATGAGGTCCGCCTCTCGGTTTCTCGTTGCCCTGGCGGCGGTAGCTTCCTGTAAGTGAAAGAGCAAAGCAACAAGGGGTACGTTTATTCGGGTGTGTAGCTAACACAGGCGCAAAGACTTGCCGTCTGCATTCGCCCAGAGCGCGGCTCCAACCAAGTACACCGACCCTACGACGGGCATTGTCTTCGATACATGGAACGTTCCCGATGTAGCTGCTGTCGGCGATACCGAGGCGGACCAGACCTCCGGCGGCATGACCTTTGGTGTGGCTCTGCCGTCCAACGCGCTGTCTGTGGATGCGACTGAGTTCATTGGTTACTTGGTAGGTTACCATTCCTTTAGTACTTCCAGGCATCTATCTCAGGTGGCTTACAACCCTCTCACTTCTCGTAGCAATGCTCGTCCAATGACACGGTCAACACGGGTTGGTGTGGTCTCTCGCTCGGAGGCCCCATGACCAATTCGCTCCTCCTGGTGGCATGGCCCTACCAGGACCAGATCCTGACGTCGTTCCGCTACGCGACGGGCTACACCACCCCGGATCTCTACACCGGCAACGCCACGCTCACGCAGATCTCGTCGACGATCAATGCCACCCACTACACCCTCATCTACCGCTGCCAGAACTGCCTGCAGTGGTCCCAGAGCGGCCAGAGCGGCGGCGGCGCCGCCACCAGCTCGAGCTTCATGCTCCTCGGCTGGGCCCAGGCGTTCCCGGCGCCCGGAAACCCCAGCTGCCCGGACCAGATCGCGCTGCTGCAGCACGACAACGGCATGAACATCTTTGGCGCCACCCTGGACGCGAACGCCGCCAACCCGTCGTACAGCGCCTGGGCGGCGAGAGCCACCAAGACCGTCACGGGCACCTGCGCGAGCGCCACCGCGACCACCATCTCCTCCGTCCCCGTCCCCACGGGCGTCACATATGACTACATCGTCGTGGGCGGCGGGGCGGGCGGCGTCCCTCTCGCCGACAAACTATCCGAGAGCGGCAAGAGCGTGCTGCTCATCGAGAAGGGCCCCGCCTCGTCCGGCCGCTGGGGCGGCACCATGAAGCCCTCCTGGCTGGTCGGGACGAACCTCACCCGCTTCGACGTCCCCGGCCTGTGCAACCAGATCTGGGTGGACTCCGCGGGCGTGGCCTGCACGGACACGGACCAGATGGCCGGCTGCGTCTTGGGCGGCGGCACGGCGGTGAACGCGGGCCTGTGGTGGAAGCCGTACACGCTCGACTGGGACTATCTGTTCCCCAGTGGTTGGAAGAGCACCGACATGTCCGCCGCCACGACGCGCGTGTTCAGTCGCATCCCCGGGACGGACCACCCGAGCACGGACGGCAAGCTCTACCTGCAGCAAGGGTTCGACGTGATCGCCGGGGGGTTGCAGTCGTCCGGGTGGACGCAGGTGACCGCCAACAACGTCCCCAACCAGAAGAACCGGACGTACGCCAACACGGCGTACATGTACTCCGACGGTGAGCGGGGCGGCCCGCTGGCTACGTACCTTGTCACCGCGAAAGGGCGGAGCAACTTTAACCTCTGGCTGAACACCACCGTGAAACGGGTGATCAGGGAGGGGGGCCACGTGACGGGCGTGGAGGTGGAGGCGTTCAACAACGGCGGCTATCAGGGCGTCGTCAACATCACGAGCATCTCCGGGAGGGTCGTCCTGTCAGCTGGGACGTTCGGGAGTGCCAAGATCCTGATGCGCAGCGGCATCGGGCCGTCCGACCAGCTGTCCATCGTCAAATCCTCCGTGTCCGACGGGGCGACGATGATTGCAAACCAGTCGTGGATCAACCTGCCCGTGGGCTACAACCTGGACGACCACTGCAACACCGACACGGTGATCACGCACCCGGACGTCGTCTTTTACGACTTCTACGCCGCCTGGACGAACCCGAACGTGACCGACGAGAACCTCTACTTGCAAAAGCGGCAGGGCATACTGACCCAGGCGGCGCCGAACATCGGCCCCATGTTCTGGGAGGAGATCCAAGGCGCCGACGGGATCGTGAGACAGCTGCAGTGGACGGCGAGGGTCGAGGGCAGCGACGGCACGACCAACGGCAAGGCCATGACCATGTCCCAGTATCTCGGGCGCGGGGCGACCAGCAGGGGGAGGATGACCATCACGCCGGATTTGAATACGGTCGTGAGCGACCTGCCCTACCTCAAGGATCCGAACGACAAGGCGGCGGTCATCCAGGGGATTGTCAACCTGCAGAATTCACTCAAGGGCGTCCAGAATCTGACCTGGACGTATCCGAATGCCAGCACGAGTGCAACGGATTTTGTGGATAACGTATGTACACCCTTTCGTTTTCTTTTTTTTTTTTTTTTGGGGGGGGGGGGGGGGGCGTGGTTTAAGGGGTTTTTTTGGTTGGTTGGGCGCCTTTTTTTGTGAGTTTTTGGTTTTTTTTTTTGACACGGCGGGCAGTTGACATGTACC